>CM055826.1:7158574-7353028 GCA_029582265.1 Zoroaster sp. YZ-2022
GAGCAAGTTTGCCTTTTTAACGTGTGTTTCAACTACCTTGTTATGCATTGTTTTCAAGGGGAGACTAATACAAAGACAAAGCAAGAAGTAGTCGGACTATGGACTAATGTTAACATGTGTCTCCATAAAGCCAAAAACATGCTAGGCCTATATTTATTACAAGTTACCCAATCATGATCGGGTTTTTGATAGCATATAAACATAGGAAGTAGGTCATGATTATGTAAAATAATAATATTTTTAGTAGTGATATGAGGTTTGTGAGAATGATGTGAGCATTTTTGCGGGCATTCTCTTCGTAGAAACATTTATAGGGAATTCGGGATGTGACTCTTGAGCACGCAAAAAAGTGTCCATGGCCGAGAAGTCGGGTTTGAAAAGATGAAGTCCTCCAACTTGAACGGTACCGGTAACGGTTTATCATTGCTGGACCTTGTTGAATACATTGTGAAGAATTGCATGGAGACGTCTGAACAGAAATGTCATGGTAAATTCACGAATTTGTTGGTGACGTGGTGTTTATAACAGTAGTCTCCCCTCCTCTGAATTAAAGGCCCTCCCTCCTTGATTATTAACATAGTCACTTTGAGGGGCGGGGAAATTTGTCACGCATACCATGCCTTTAACATTTCTCACGCATACCCCTACCCCTCCCCTCGTTGACTGTTTTGACTGATCGAGATGTTCAACTTTTGCTAAGTGGTAAATTGTAGGCCCACTCACATTAGTTTGTGTATGCTATGCATTCCGCTGTTTGTTTGGTCGGTAAATTTGACCGAAAAGTTTGTTTGTTCCTCTCCCCCCCCAAAAAAAAAAAAACTCTAAAAATACTGCACCGGCAAGTCGAAAAATAATTACCGCATGATCACGCATGAATCAAATGATTACGAAGGTATGTAAAAGTGACTATAATTATTAACTACGTATTAAAACTGTAGTATAAGGAATAACAAATGAAGCGTTGGCGAGTCATGATTGTAACACTTGCAGCAATTGGTATTATGGATGCACGTCACTAAAAAAAAAAAAATAGTGACCAAATTTATATGTTGTAAATTTGTCTGAAAAAGTCAGATTTGAGGTCCATAATTATATTCGTTTGAGGGACTGTGTAAAAGTAGTCCAATATCATGACCTGGGGTCCTTGACTTCCTTGAAAGTGTGAGTATGTTTATATTGTTGCAAATCCAGCGCTCAGGTCCATGAAAATTATCAACATTTTTATATCCAGGATTATTTACTTGTATCCTTTTGTGTGTTTGTTGTCGATGTTGCAATTGAAATCCCCGCCAATAATCCATTTTAATACGTTCCAACATATCATTGAAAAATCTAACTCTGAAGCAAACTGCATTGGGGGCGTAACTGAAGCAAGGGAAACATATTTTTTCATTCCACATAGCTATACTCCTTTAGAATGGCGGGTACCGTGACTAAAATTAATTTCTCCTGCCCACTGTTTACGCCACAAACATTCGTCTCCTCCTCACTGTGAGTTTCTTGGATGAGAGCAATGTTGAATTTTCTACGATTTAAGTAATCAAAGAGGACATTTCGTTTGAAATTATCTCTCATCCCATTCGCATTGATTGTCATTATTGTAAGCGTGTTATGGAAAATCATAGTGAGTGTAAAATGTCCATAAAAGTCAGAGAGGGAGAAAAAACATACTCAAAATAAAATACTTTATGTAGATGTATTTCTGCCATGTACTCTTTCTTTTTGACTTGTTGTTTGACTTGGTTGGCTATAGCCGGTTGAGAAATTGATGAATTATGTCGTTGTTGCGTGGCTATTGCCCCTGTTCCGCGTTTATTACGGAGGCGTTGGACTCCTCTCAGTGCGCGTATCCAGCACAAAGTTATCACCTGGGTTCTCTTCTTCTTTGGGTTCTTGATCGTGGGAAGGGTTATTTCCTCAGAATCATATTCTTTCTCGCACTCCATGTCAGACATTTGTTGATTTTCTTCGTCATCTTCAGTGTTCTCCTCTTCTTGGATTTTTCGTTTCCTTATTTCGGCCGTTGCAATGGCTTCAATCCAGTAGCCAGTGGGGTTTGGCTTTGGGGCTGGTTTTTGTTTGGAGCATGAAGCATCGTTCATTTTCCCATCATTATATGATTTCTCTACGTTGGTTTGTTTTTTGTGTTCTTTGCTCTGCTTCAGTTGGCTGCTCTCCTTTGTGTTTTTTCTGATCTTTACTATCTTTCTTCTCCTGGCTTTTTTCCGTCTTCTCTTCACCTTTTCTTGTCTTCTCTTTGCTTTTTCCTGTCTTCTCTTCGCCTTTTCCGGTGTTCTCTTCAGATTTGACCTGCTCATTATCGGTTGTTTTTGGAGAGGTTATGTTGTCGTCGATTTCTTCACCTTCGCTAGCTTTTTCGAACCCTTCTTCGTATTCGCCAGAACTAGATGATGAAATGTCATCATTGGGTATCACGATGACATGTGTTTGTTGGTCCTCGTGGTTGTCTTCTTGTTCGTGCCAGGAAGCTCTGTTGTCGTAGCTGCCGCACACGAAACATCAACCTCGTACTGGGCAATCTGTAGCAAAGAGGCCGGCTTCATTGCATAAACGTTGATTCAACACTTTAGTTCTAAGAGTGCACCATTCATAAATAGTTTTGAAAGGTCCTACAAACGCCCACAAGATTTGTACTGGAAGTAGGAGCTAGGGTTAACATGTTCCTATATATATATATATATATATATATATATATATATATATATATATATATATATATATATATATATATATATATATATATATATATCAATTTATATATATATATCAATTTACTACGGTCAACCAAAATATTATCCCAGACGTATAGGCCTAGGTTATCGAGATTTTATATGGAACCTGCTCGCGGCGAATCATTTCGGGTAACGGTATAAAGATCCTTCTACTATAAACCGTCTAACTCATGCGTAACTATATCATTGTTGCGCAAATATAGTGAATTTGCGAATACAAGGTTCCTTGCGAACTCTATTCTGCATGATTTGTGTAAATGATCTTATATTTGTACCTGCCTCGTAAATACGTAGACAAACTGAGCTGGAATGTTATGTAATAATCAGTGTACAGTGTACAGTATGATGCATTTGTTTTAACCAAAAGTGAACGGTTTTGAAAAATCAAGTTATCACACCTCTTTTGGCCTCTGGATGCGGTGCTTGACCTTTGAAAATATAATGTTGCTCCTTTGTGATGCAACTTTTTGATTATTCTAAAGGGAAAGTATCATTCTTGGAGGCCTATATACCACAAGGTTTGCCAACCTGTCAAATTCAACTTAACTACGTCACCCTTGACTATCCGTCTTAGCACATACATTTATTTGTATATCATTGCCATGTCTTATGTAAACTCCATCATCCGTCAAGGATTCACCCACTTTCGTGTCTTTAGTTTTGTATTTCTACTCCCGCACCTTGTACGCACAAAGCCATTATTTTGTTCCCCGGTGAATGTGAATGTACTGACCACGCCCGTCCTCTGCATACCACCACACCAAGACTGACCCTTAGTTTTGAGTTGGCTTTATGCACATTAGTATGCACTTACGCCCTACCCCATACATTGCACGACCATGTGTGAAAATGCAGCCCGCCCTAATTTACTGGCCTACCAAACGCCACGTTAGGAGCAAGGTTAATTTAAAACGTTAATCAAGGCACAGTCGTTTTCTTGCTCAAATTCAGTGGTTACCAATCGCAGTTCTATACGTATATATATACCATCCTGGAATGCGCTACCCTGCATTATAGAGGTTGAAAAGTGGACATCTACTTTTCAGCTTTCTAAATAATGAAAAAGCAGATTGAACGTTGTTGGCTAGTGCATTTTTCTACTTTTCTGCTTTTCAGTTTCAAGAAAAGCAGATTTTACTTGTTCACCTACATTGGCGGTCAAAAAGTGGCTATAGTGAATTTCTACTCGCCGAAAAGCATATTAGACGTTTTGTCACACAGTGGCCTAAAAGTGGACATCTGCTTTTCTGGTTTCCCACAACACGAAAAGTAGAACGAACGTTTTGGACAAATCCATTTTTCTGCTTTCCTGCTTCATGAAAAGCGGATCGAACGTTTTCTCAACAGTGGTCTAAAAGTGGACAAGTCTGCTTTGAGCTTGAAGAAAAGCAGATTGAATGATTTGATAAATATACTCCCTTATCCACAAAATAATGGACTAATCCTACCGTCATAATACATGTCCGACGTAGGCGCCAGGTAGGCGCGTTCCGTTTGATCTGTGCATAGAGCCTTTCTCTATGATCTGTGATGTTTTTCAGTGATGGTTATCGCATGCATCGTTTTGGTGCATTGGTTGGATTCGTCTATTATTTTTGTGGATAAGGGAGTAGATTTATCAAATCATTCAATGAGAAAATGTTCGATCAGCTTTTTGGGAAGCAGGAAAGCAGAAAAATGGATTTGTCCAAAACGTTCGATCTACTTTTAGGCCACTTTTTGACAAAACGTCTAATCTGCTTTTCGGCTAGTAGAAAAGTAGAAAAATTGATTTGTCGAAAACGTTCGATCTACTTTTTTGGTTGTAGGAAACCAGAAATGCAGATGTCCACTTTTTGACCGCCAGTGTAGGTGAACAAGTAAAATCTGCTTTTCTTGAAACTGAAAATCAGAAAAGTAGAAAAAAGGATGTTCCCAAAATGTTCAATCTACTTTTTAGGTGGACGAAAAGCAGAAAAGTTGAAAAATGTACTAGCCAACAACGTTCAATCTGCTTTGTCATTATTTAGAAAGCTGAAAAGCAGATGCCCACTTTTCGACCTCCATACCTGCATGCAAAATAATTTTCCTCCTACCTATCTCCACCACTGTCCCATACATCAATTGCCATCAAACCTCAATTCTTCTGACATTTTCTATCCTTTGGCCAACTAATATTTTTGCGTGTCGTGGTACCCCGGGTCATATCTCCCGCCCGAGCACTAAAATGGACGCGTCGTCTGCTGGCTTCTAGAATCGCGTCTAAATGTATCATTCGTCGCCCTCAATGTTTCCCAACAGTGCAAATAGGTCCTGAAAACGAATCATATTGTATCAGAGAGAGTCTAGAATAAAAATGGGGCCCTTAATTAAGCGGTCCCCAGACCCCCATTCCGTAGTGAATAGCCAGATCCAGCATTTGGCTTCCAGAAATTGTGAGTTCTAGATCCGCAATTGTTTTCCCCCAAATATGATGTCTAAAAGTGGGGTGTGCGATCCGGCCCAGCTAGAGTGCCCATATTGGCCAAATCCTGGATCCGACTTTGCCTGCATGGTCCCCCCACTTATATAAGTAGCGATGGACGCCCATGTTTCGTTATACATTATACACACACATTTCAATATCACCTCCCCCACCATACCCCACACCGCCCCCCACACACATTTTTCGATACGGATTTACGCCACAGGTGACAATGCCAACGTTGCCAGTACCTCCATCTGTTGTACAATGTCAATGCGTTGTACTGTGTTGTCTAACGTTAATTCAGTACAATTACTGAAACACAAATGCATTGTACATAGTTACTACGAGTGCCACACTACCACTAGTATTGCTATGCATAACGCCAAAAGTTCACTACTAATGTTACTGTATTAAACGTTAAAAACTCTTTTTTGTATAAAAAACGAATTATAAATGTACAATGTTACTGTTTACATTCCTTCAAATGAAACCAAATAAAGAAGACCCCTTCCATTAAAGGGACATACAGCCTTAAAATTCCCCAAAATGGGATTGATAGAATGATAGATTATTCTTTTTGGAAGTTTTTCGTAATTAAACAAAACACAATTTGGTTATTACCAGGAATAGGAAATGTTCTTAAAGCAATATTTCAAAGTGGCGTAGTCATGGGTGGGTGGAGGGGTGGGGGTGTGAGGGGATTGAACCCCAACAGAATGTGAATTTTAATGATTATATCCTACGGGTATATTTATCCTCTTTGAATTAAAATATACATCTAACAACCAACCTGTAACCATTTCACCTTATTACGTAATGTCATTAAGGAACAGTGTAAACTATTAAGATATTTCAAATAATTAGCAAAAAGGGTAGATAAACCGAATACCCTATTTGATTTTACCTTAAAAATGAAAAGGGGTATATTATTGTCAATCCCTTGACCTATGTTTCTTTTTCCAAGCTTCCAGCAAAGCTGCGCACACGCACATGAGTGATTGCTCGCCCACGCTGGGTACGTGTTCAAACATGGCAACCTTCACTCAGTAATGGAATTGCTCATCTAAGATGATAAATTTGTTTTTGTTTGGGGGAATGGGGGTTTCCATTATTTCAAATAGCAATTACCCGATTGTATAATTACCGAATATTTTTAAGCCCATTGAAAGATTCAATCGAGTATTCAAATAAATTAATACATTGGAATGCAAAATATCATATTTACAAAATATAACAATGAATTGTTGGAGTGCATCCCTTCCCATGGGTGGAAGTTGTCTGAATCTATAATCCCGTCTGGTAACAGTATTAAGAGTGTGAAAGCTCAAAGCGGCAATTCTGTAAAATTCATTTGTCATGCGTACAAATTATTGATTTAAATTCATGAAGTAATATATGTTGTATTATAATACACTCTAATTACTGTTGTGAAAGCACAATTAAAGCGGCAACCGATTCTGACAACTTTCACCCATGGAAGGGATGTCATTGAGCCATTCGTTGTCATAGATACTATTTCGTGCTCTAGCTGATTTATTTAATTACTTGATTGAATCCATGTTTTCATTGTTTACATTTCTTGCGTTATTATAAACTCATATTATGACAACAGTCAAAATAACAAAAAGTTAATATTGGTATCAAAATGTTGCAAAAAGGTTAGGATCTAAAAAAAAACAGCTTTAATTACATGTGTTAATACAACTCCTCGCTTTTTGTGAATGAAATCCTTAGGCCAATTTAAAATCGATTTATTTTTCATAAGTTATTGACTGTGAACTTGTTTAAATTTAATTTACATGACGATATATTTTGACAATTTAAAATATATTACCAGAAAAAGGTTTGTATCGAAATTTGTTGTGATTGTTGGACGACACTATGGTCATGACAAATTTACTTGAGCTTATTAATGTTTTGTGTTCAGAAAAAAACAATTATTGCGTCTGAGCAAAAAAATGTAAAATAAAAATGTAAAATAAATAAAATCTAGCAAATTAACAAATTACCCCTTTCGGCACATTTTAATTTCAACCTGGCCCAATGTGCATTCGCAATAAAACTTACATACATTGGTAAATATGATCAATGATTTCCATATAATTATAATTTGTGAAACATAGGTGATGGTATCAAACAGTCTAATCAATTATCCTGCTTGAACTGAGTTTCACTCATTTTAAAATTAAAATTACAAATGCATCTCGATAAACACTTGAGTGCATGCACTACATACACAATTAAAGTGCAACAAAATTGTTCAAAATGTTTTCACATAAACTGATCTGGAAAAAACTTTTCTTATACGTTGTGTCGTAAAGTTTAAATTGGGTATTACAAATAGTGAGCTTAAGCGCCCCCAATCAAATTCAGGACATTAGATGAGCATTTCCATTACATAATCTGAGTATAAAGGTTGAACATGTCTCAGACTATGTCTCGTAGGCCAGCAACTCTTCATGTACGTCTGTGTAGCTCTGCTGACAGTTTAGCAAAAGACTATGTCTCGTAAAAGTACACGCATTCTACGCATTCTACGTAAAAGTACACGTAGGCCTACGCAGAATCTTGGTTCACCCCCACAGCTATGCCGCAATGTAAACAAAAATTAACTACGGGCTTTTCTGATTTCAAGAAAAAAAACGATTCAGAGAAAATGGCTGTTTAAAGTATTTAACAGTAAGTTTGTGTGAAAATACTAATTAAAGTCAGTTTTTGGAGGACCTTATCTCTTGGAAAGTTGGAAAAGCTCTATAACTAAGAGTGCTTTAGAGTATCTCTTTAAAATCTTCGACCCCTGCCAGTTAACGGTGATAAAATGAATGTAGTATTGATTGGGTCTAAGAAAGGCACTGCAGAGAGATCAGTTTTAAGTGGGTGGATTTCCAAGATATGTTCAAAGTAGGCCTATAGGGTATATTTTTTTCTTTGGGTTTTATTTTTTGCGCATTGTCATTTTTCAGGGAGCCGATGTAGTAGCCGGAAATCGATTTAAACTCCGCCCCTGGTATGGTCCCAATGTTGTACGCGTATGTTAACCGAGATTGGCAGAGGGAGTCGAAGATTTGTGTTCTAATTTTCAGGTCGACGTCGTGATTTTTGAAGAATTTCTTGTTTTTGTGAAAAGCACCGAGGCAAGAGCTTTTACGATAGCTCAGCTCTGTTTTGGCCAGTTTTTGGCAGGTTCCAGTCAATCTTTGTTCCCAGATATTTGAATGTTGATAACAGAGTCTGGATATGGTGACGTGAGGCAATTCATTAGCATGGTTTCGCTTGTTTCACGCTCAAAACTAAACCATATTCCTTTAGTATAGACACCAACATATCTGCAGACGTCTGCAGATCTTTTTTCGAACGACCAAAGATAACTAAATCATCAGCGTAGCCTGCTCAGTACATCCACTTGGAGCCTCGCGTCGGAGCGACAGCTCTCATCTTTCGATCGGAGCATTTTTGTGGGATATTGAATTGAATGTCGAGGTCAAGGTGTTGTTGGTTGCACTCGTGTTGAAATTGTTTGAGTCGAAAACATGTTGAAAAGGCGGGGTCCTTCAACACTGCCTTGCAAGACATCAGAAGATATATGAAACTGAGGCAGACACGATCATGAATCTCATTCTTAAAAATATTTGGCTCGGAAAAGAGCCGTTTGGTTTAAAATTATGTGGATGCCACGCTCATATTATGCGTTGAGTTCTGCCGATTGTGCGATGATTTGAATGACCCGGTGTTCCTGTCTACGATCCCTCTCATCTTTGATTTTGGCATGAACCATGCTGACCCTACTGCTTTAGCTTGTGCTAGTTTCGATTCCACCGTGGTGAGCCTCGACTAGAATCAGGCGCGTTATGAGTCAGAGGTTGTTGGGGAGTGTATTTTATTTTCGCCGAAATGCAGCATCTGGAACGTCTAAGGGTGGGGGATGTGCCAATTATGTTTGTGAGCTGAAACACCGCGGCTTAAAACAACATTACACGTAATATTTTGTTTTATGTTATGATGACCCCCACCCCGAAAAAAAATCAGCAGGCTCGTAGGGATGCATTCATGCCCGGGAGGAGGTCATCCCCCCCCCCAAACACCGCTTAAAACAACAATATACGTAACATTTTGTTTTATGTTATATGATTAACAATTCAGCAGGCTCATGGGGGTGTTCAACCCTCGATGACCCCCTCCCTCATTGGCTGCGCCATGCCACTGACTGAAATCATATATGTATTTATCATCTCAATTCCACTGATTATTCTGCAATATTTGTTAGTTCCAATAGACGATTGTATAGAGGAATTCGCCACGGATTAGGCTTTCGTTTAGCTTGGATGTCTGTTTCCAGACTCGATTTCTCAAGGTGGACAGAACGATTTCTCATCTAGCGCAGTGATCAGTCTGTGAGCGTAAGGGACAATCTTTATAAGCCCGTCTTGTTACAGCCGACTTCTTCATAAATGGGATAGAGGGAGAGGAGGGCGCTGTTCACATGGGAAGTCTTCATCATCGATACAAGCATCAAATCCCCATCGTTGCTGTTGCAGTGGTGGGTAGGAAGATCAGGTCTCCGTTGTCAGAACTCAGCGTTAGTGTTGAGCAACGATTTCAGATAGCCGCAGCAATCTAGTTTTGGAATTATGTTTTTCAATCCTGTTGCAAGGGAGGGTTTACCGGTACGTTATCTGTCAGTCGCTGGGGACAATCTGTTATACTGAAGTTAAAGATGTATCGCCTATATCTTTGACTATTGTCAAGGCAATTTCCAAAACTTTCTTTTTTATCAGAACATTGCTTTCTAACTTGAAGAAAGGATAAGAACCATGTTACGTACAAAAATACACGTTTCTAAAAATAATCTTGAGAAGCATGGTTTACAGTAAAAATGTACGGAAATTAATTCAAGGTGGGTTACGTCTTAAATTAATGTTGGCATTTGTTTACTGTTGTACCAAGCTTAATGTGAGGTGTTTGTTTTCCTTACAAAAATAATAATAAATAAATGAATAAATAAATAAATAAAACATCAATGTTCCAATGAAAATTGAGACAATCCGAAATTGCCGGTAAAACACGGGCGATGAATATTTAAGAAAATGTATAAGCGTGTAGGTTAATAGTTGGGCAGTATTTTTATCCGAAGTGACTGTGACGTAATTCTGATTTATGGCTGATTTGGATCATTCGAGACAGAGACCCAGGAGTGAGATATTCTTATGCACAACTCTTCGACAGTAGGCCAATTGGCCGGGGTAGGACATGACAGTGTAGGACGTGACAGTGTCCAAAGAGTCCAAAGGAAAACGTTTTCATCACGTAACACAGAATGTTCATCAGTGAAGATAATAATATTAAAATCTTAGGTTTTATTATGTATACAGGGCGGAAATGCTTACAACATAATACTTGAGAAACCGGTGAAGGTTCAAAGAGCCAGTATATATGTACGTGTTCTTTTATTGATAGAACGGCCTGCAAGAAGCTTTGATGCTGCTAACCTTTGCTTGTAATGGATCATCTTACTAGCAAACACTTCCAGCCTCTGGGACAGTTGGTGTCTAACAATGAGTTCGAGAGATTGGATGGTCCTGTTTTGCCTGCAGTGTACATAACTGTCTTTAAACCGTTGATAATTTAAATAATAGGCATGTGAGTACTATTGCAACGAGGAACATTCAGGTCATTGATTTTGTTGAACTGACTGGCGATGTTTTCGTTAATTATTGCATCGGTTTTGCAAAAAGGACCCATTTCGGGAGCTCGAAAATGGGCCGGCAAACGTTATACTTGTTTACATACGAATGGTATGTTGTTGTTAACAGTTCTCACCGTCAGGAAATTTCGAATATTGCGAATAGATGCCATGGGATTCCTTTTCTGCACGGTGCCAATAATCAATGTTGTTGTATTTCTTTTCGCTAAATCAGCTAACTTGTTGTAATTAAAAGTTGTCGTGCAGAATCTTGGTTTGTTTCCCCCCACAGCTATATGCCGCAATGTAAACAAAGATTGACTATGGGCTTGTTGTTATTAAATGTTGTCTTAAAAATTGACTTTATAGATCAGTGACCAATAAATTATAATTCAATTAAATAATAATAATAATTCAATCATCTACATGATTGTACTATGCGGAGAAACTGAACTCATTACAAATACATGTACTGAACAAGAGAGCGCTTATCTTTACCTTTCATATGAACGATCTCTTTATCAAACTCTTGGTTCGGATTTGTGGTTATTTTTTATTTTTATTTTTATGAATGAAAACTAACGGATCAGTACACACAACTATCTGGTTGGAGCACTAAAAACAAGTTCAAAATGCTTGAAATACAAAACCAGCTAAGCAAGACACTCCTTTTTTATGGTTGAGTAATTTTGCTGATGTTTAGTTTATTGTCTTAGAAAAAATAACAAACTGACCAATACCTACATCACTGGCATCTACTGAACAATTTAAAGGGCTTGGTGAAATCTGGTGCCATCAAAACTGGTTTGTTAGCTGGAATGGTTTTTACTAGCTCAAATGACGCTTGGTTGCATTCATCTGACCAATTTATTTTGTTCTTGCTGAGCAAATTTGTCAGTGAGCAACAACATCCAAAAGATTCCTTCAAAATTTCCGATATTACCCAGCCATGCCGAGAAAATGCACATCCATCATCTATGTACACTTCAGTGTTTGTCAAACCCTTGATCACATTATTCATTAAACTTTGAAGGCGCATTTTTCAAACAAAAAGGGAGGACCTTATACTGATATAACCCCTGAGGAGTCACAAAACCACAAACTTGTTTTGCACGAGGTGTGAGAGGGACCTGCCAATATCCCTTTAACAAATCAAAATGTAGATATGCCATTTTCAGTGATCAATAATTTGCATAATTAACACAATTGAAATCTTAGGAAAACAAATAAATAAATAAAACAACCTACTCACAAAATATCATTGATTTTAATATTTTAATGATTGAAATTGACATCAATTTCAATCAATAAAATCCACAATTAAAGCCACATAGAAATCTCAATTTTTCAAATTTGCGACTTGTGACTCATTTTCACAGAGCGGTCACAATGCCCGAATAATACACAATAAATGCTGAACCCTTAGTATCACGAGGATCAGTACTCATCTCATCATCCAAATAATTTGAAAAAAAAATCATTATGAAAAGAAACCCTATAGGTTTCATCAAGTAGACTAGACATACAAGTTTCTAAATCTGCATCAATATGAACCGGCGCCTTGAGTTTACTACTCATGGATCGAGTTGTAATTCAAGTGGGGAATATACCAGGTAACTCCTCCTCTAGTAACCTAGTATTATTATCAGAACATGGCACACCCGTCATACAAGGTTCTGCAAATACCCTAGTACCAGTTACTTCGTTACCTAGCAGTAGTGTTATACCATTAAGCCCTTGAGGCAAAGTGGGAATTGCACCCACGGTCATGGGACCTGAAACTAAGTCCGACTATAAATACAAACGATGGAGAGGCACATCAATAGATTCATTACATGTACCCGTAAAACGCACATCTATGTCAAATGAAGATCCTTCCCCTTGCAATAGCACATATTGAGTTGACCCCGTATCCCTCAAAGTTACTTGGTAATTATGTAAATCAGAACGCTCATCGAAAGACACAAATTAGTTATAAAGAGCGAAAATTCCTCTCTAAGGTTGGACAAAGACCCCTTGACTGAAAACTTGTTTGATACGGTACAGCCAGGGTTTTCAATTGTAGGCCGAAAAAGAGAATCAGAATGGGTAAAACAAACAAATAATTATGGAAACGTACTGCAGTTTCATTATTAAGCGTTTGAAGAAATTGTGTAAATCAGATTAAAACACTTGGTATGTAAAATTGTAATGCAGAAAACTGTCGGAAATAGAGTTGCCTGCATTTTGCTGTAAGTTTACATTTTTAGTATCCATCAGAAATACTGCAAGCTGAACGCAGCTCTAAAAACGTTTTTGAAGGAAACCTATACCACCCCATATATCCATATTATTACACAAACAGTACCAAGTGGGCATAACAATAGTAATTATCACTACTGTTTATATCAAATGAATAATTTTGAAGATTTTAAAGTGGCTACGGAATTCGATGAATTCCGGACAAGCCCCCTAATTCTGAGTACTAAAACAATAAGGGCACGGTACAAACAAAAGCGGCATAATTTTATCCCATCAAAATAAATCTTTAAGTGTCAACAACTGGTCTGGTTTAGACCATCTACGGAGTTTCAAAAATTGGTCTGGTTTAGGCCATCGTTGATGAATGCCAGAACCGGCTGGTTCAAACTTGAAGGAGATAATTACAACAGGTGTAACTCACTGCCTCTGCTGGTCAAGTTGTAGGGCCGACGCACCATGGCACTAGCTAAGCCATGGAGTGATAACGGGGTAAGGCTGATGGAGGGCGACAAACATCATATCAGCAGAGGAGAAGTAGACCTCGTGTTCAGATGAGTGTGAAAATATATGGGGCGAACAGGTCTTAAATAGAAGTTACACCCAAACTCAACGCATTCCGCTTCCGTATTTTTGGTGCTAAAAGAACAATATACAACAATATGAACAATATCTTTATGTATTAAATACTCTCCGGCAGCGGTGCTCAAGACTTAAGATACTTACAGATATTCCTTGGGTGAACCAATAATAGAAACACAGCCGAATGTCTTAAAGGAATTAACCATCTGTAACAGAACTTCTTGTTTGGAGTTCGAAACAATTATGTGGATGCTTTTTCACTATTTTCTCTGTTACGACCTGATAGTGATAATATAATAATAGGATTTATATATAGCGCAGTTTCGACACGACACAACGCAATTAGAAACATTGTTACAAATCATTTAATGAATGTATATCTGGATTTAACAACACATGTTGCTTATAGAATGGATTGTATTATAAGAAGAACATGTGGAAAATGTATTTTTTTAATATTTAAAATATTGTCCCACAGTGTAACACTCAATAAAGATGGAAGATTGCCACCGAACATGTTTATATCGATGCAAGTGTTGTCTAGCGATTTTCTTTCTTCTAAAATAATTGAACCTCAGCCAGCGACAAATTTGTGTTTGTGTATTATGGCAACATTCCATATTGTTTGCTTTCAGGAAATATGAGTTCATTGATGAATATTACTGATGTATATGAGCTTCCTTAAAATGTTTGTTATCCTACTTCGTTTTACTGTCTCAGTAAACTATTCACGCAGAGCATTTGATGGTGCACAAAATGCTCACTAACGTGTCTTCAATTCTAATCGATCAGGAACCGCAACAAATTTTTTTAAATTTAGCTGGAGTCTGACGGCGAAAGAAATTAAAAGGGAGTACGGAATTCATGTTTGCCAATTCATATATTTGTTTGTATTTTCACATTTGCTGATCATTAACACCACAACGTAATGAGCTTAACATATCAAAATGTAACCAATTATTCGTAATTGTTTTTAGTATTCCAATTGGGATCATGTTTGTTTAAATAAGTTTATTCGTCACAGTATGTCGCACTTGTCAATGGAGGGCAATTTATTTTATTTTAATGTTGATGCATTCAAGTATTACTGAACTGCAGGCAGAACATTTATCATAGTATTTGACACATCACTTGAGGAAAATCTAAGAACATTGGTGAAAATAACAAAATAAATGGGCTTTAATTAAATGTCAATCCCTACTTTTTGTTCCTATCCTAGAAATCTGGAGAACAACAGAATCAGTGAACTTGCACCAGGAACATTTGACGGTCTACGAGGACTCTGGGAATTGTAAGTTATAATGTCATGAATTTCAATCACATAACATCAATCCACCAATTTATCGTTACATAAGTTACGTCAGACGGCCAACAAAAACAATCTGAAATCAAAAATCATATGAAATACAAACTTTATGTTTGCCAATCTAAATATTATATATATATATATGCATAATGATAGTTTGTTTTTAATCATTAATTACTTGTCCGACACTGTAGCACTTGTCTGTGTAGGGCAGTATACCACTGAACATTTTTAATATCGAGGTAGTCAAGAAAACAACCAGTAACTCATTACTCCGTGTCGTTAAAAGGACATCGGAAAATTTAAACTGAATTAACTAATTTAATACCATCAACGATAGATCAATTTTTAATTAAATATCGATTCTGGAACATGTATTCCACCATTTTACCGATTAATAAATTACAAGAAAAATAGGAACGTGTGAGAATATAGAGGCATGCTCACAACAAGCCAAATAAGGGAAAACAAATCATTGTATCGACTTTGTTGTTTCGTTATTCTAACAGGAATTTACTACAAAAATAAACAGTTCATTGAAACATTGATATTTTACTCGAGGAAGTGAATATAAATGCTGTAAAATTACATACTTCTCAAAATAATCGTGACAAACATGGTTTTTATAGTAAATATGTACCGAAATTAATTAATGATGGGTCCCGTAATCAATTCATGTTAAAGCTTTTAGTGAAATATAACTTTGCAAAGTATTTATATTACTTTCTAAAAGGAAATTATCAATGTTCCCATGAAAATAAACATTTCCGGAAATTGCCAATACAACACGTGCTATACATGTTTAAAAATGAGCAGATATACCGGATATACCGACCGAAACCAACGAAAACAAGAAACGTTATGTAGAAACATATATAGGAACAATGAAGTTGGAAGACACCAATATTGAGAAGAAACCATGCAACTTGTTCTGGTAGAAAAGATGTTTAAATCGGCAAAAATGATTGCGATTTAATGAAATGATACTTGGTTGTTCCCCTCCACTGATCAGAATTCTTCCTTTCAGCCATTTGTCCCTGAGACTATAAATCCAAATTCTGCTTATAACTAATCCATGACACTGGAGTGTCGTGGCCGAGCAGTCTAGCTTACCGGACTCAAGTTCTGGTGTTAGCAGCAGAATGTGGGTTCGAATCCCGGCCGTGACACCTGTGTCCTTGAGCAAGACACTTAACCATAATTGCTTCTCTCCACCCAGGGGTTAAATGGGTACCTGTGAGGGCAGAGCTGTATACTCCCCAGGGAGCTGAAATGGTTTCAGGAATGATTTATGAGCCTTATGAGCAGGGGTAATAATATAATGCGACTTGAGCACCACTCAGTTGGTGGATACGTGCGCTATATAAGTCCACACATTATTATTATTATTATTATTAATTATTATCATTATCATTATCATTATCATTATCATTATCATCAATCATTATCATTATCATTATCATTATCGTTATCGTTATCGTTATCGTTATCGTTATCGTTATCGTTATCGTTGTCGTTGTCGTTGTCGTTGTCGTTGTCGTTGTCGTTGTCGTTGTCGTTGTCGTTGTCGTTGTCGTTGTCGTTGTCGTTGTCGTTGTCGTTGTCGTTGTCGTTGTCGTTGTCGTTGTCGCTGTCGTTGTCGCTGTCGCTGTCGTTGTCGTTGTCGTTGTCGCTGTCGCGTTGTCGTTGTCGTTGTCGTGTCGCTTGTCGCTGTCGCTGTCGTTGTCGTTGTCGTTGTCGTTGTCGCCGTCGCTTGTCGTTGTCGCTGTCGCTGTCGCTGTCGTTATGTCGTTGTCGTTGTCGTTGTCGTGTCGTTATGTCGTTGTCGTTGTCGTTGTCGCTGTCGTTGTCGCGTTGCCGTCGCTGTCGCTGTCGCGTTGTCGTTGTCGTTGTCGTGTCGCTGTCGCTGTCGTTGTCGTTATGTCGTTGTCGTTGTCGTTGTCGTTGTCGCTGTCGTTGTCGCTTGTCGCTGTCGCTGTCGTTGTCGCTTGTCGTTATGCTGTCGCGTTGTCGTTGTCGTTGTCGTTGTCGTTGTCGTTGTCGTTGTCGTTGTCGTTGTCGTTGTCGTTATCGTTATCGATATGTTTCAAGTTGTCTTCTTACTCTAACTACTCTTTGAAAAACATTGTATTTGGATATTTTATAGACTGAATTCCGTAAACGCCACATATAGACATATTTACTTGTTTACATTGTACAGTGGACTGGACCATATTTCCCAATTTCATTTGTAAACAAATCGTAAATATTCAAACCGATAATCTTAAATCGTTTGGTCCGTCCATTCATATCGCTAGTTTGATTTATTTGGATGTTGATCCTTTGTTTGTGATTTCGTATTGCACATGCTCTATAGTCTATAGTTTGTACTTAAAGATGTTTAAAACAGTATGGACAAATGTGATGGGTAAATTAAATCGCACAATTATTGTTGAGTCGTGTTTTCCAAATGTGTGATGTTTTCGGTGTTGGGTAAACTTTAAGCTCTAGCTGAAAGATGGCTATACATCGAGTCATTCAAGTTGGGTATTTTTGTTACAACTTTTGGATAACTCAAATGTATTCATTGTTGGGCATTATGAGAACGATAACCTCATTGTTGGGAATATCCGCTTATCGCCAATTACAACTGTTAGTGAATATGGAGCATGACTGGCGCTTTGGTCCAACTGCTTCAAAGCTGTTTAATTTTTAGTGTAAACCCACGCGACAGAACATATATCATCATTGTTATTAGGCCAAAACAAATTGTTGAGTTGCCCTCCAGTGAAAATATTTGAAGGGGTCGGTCGGTCGGGATTTTTGTTTTCTCCTTGACTGTCATTTTAAGATTGAAATGCATTGGAACTGAAACCACATACCATGTTTTTCATTTGTATACCTATCAGCAAGGAATTTTGCTTCAGAATAAAAGTATCCCAAGCATTTTTATTGTACTTTTCGCTGTGATTGACACAGCAAATTCATCCATATTGCGTGCAATGCTCAACATGCCACATGTGAGTGGCCATTCGATTTGAAAACGTGTAGATTGAGTCGCAATCGTTGACACACGTACAGTGCGGGGAGCCAGTGCACAACGTGTGAGGGCCATTTGATTTGAAAACGCGTAGATTGAGTCGCAATCGTTGACATACAAAACAGTGCGCGAAGCCAGTGGAAAACATGTGAGGGGCCATTCGATTGGAAAACGTGTAGATTTGAGTCGCAATCGTTGGCACACAGTGTGTGCGAAGGCAGTGCACCATGTGAGGGCCGGGGCCATTCGATTTGAAAACATGTAGATTGAGTCTTGGGTAGCGGTAAATTTACCGGTAAAAAAGTGGAAAATTTCACAAATCAAACGTATTATGTTTTATACAAAGAAAATTGGTAAGTTTCATTAATAAATAGGCCTATGAATGATGGGGGAAAAAATTAAAAACAACTAGAGATTCGAGTTTGTCTTGACACAAACTGTAGGTGTTCGGGAGATGTAAAGGTCAAATTGGGGTCACCTTTTTGTAAATATTTTTTGACAATTAACGATCAGTACAATGGTACAAACATTGTGAATTTACCTGTTGTGGTTGTTGAGATATGATTTTTTTTAAATATTAAACTTTGACTTCCGGTTTGGACAGGAAGTAAGGTCAAATTGGGGTCATCTATTTGTAAATATATTGTGATAATTAATGGTCTGTACAATGGTACAACAATTGTGAATTTACCTCTTGTGGTTGTTGAGATATGACTTTTGTTTAATGTTAAACTTTGACTTCCGGTTTGGACAGGAAGTAAGGTCAAATTGGGGTCACCTTTTTGTAAATATCATTTGACAATTAACGATCTGTACAATGGTACAAAAATTGTAATTTTACCTCTTGTGTTTGTTGAGATATGATTTTTTTTAAATATTAAACTTTGACTTTCGGTTTGGACAGGAAGTAAGGTCAAATTGGGGTCACTCACAACTCGTGTTTCATCTACTTGTTAAGTTCTAAGTGCATGCCAAGTTTCAAGTTCATGTGAAGTTTGCAAGTATGTGTTTGTTACCGGACAGTTATTGGGGAGAAGAAGAAGAAGAACTAGAGCTTAAGTGTTTGTTAGAACAAACACATGGTGTTCGAATCAACTTCCGGTTCAATCAAATTATCATCGATGATGTCAATATCATATTGTGCAAGGGTTTATCATCTTTTATAATAACAATATCAATTTCATATTCAAAACTATAAGACAAAAGACATATCAATTTTGCGTTAGAATGTGTTGAACTTCCTGTTTGGACAGGAAGTGAAGGTCACATTAGGTGGTTTGAAGGTCATACATGACCTCATGATTATGACAAAAAAATTGTCAACTTGTACATCAAATTGAAGCTATGAGATATGACCTTTTAACATTTGTAAAAATCGTTACTTCGTGTGCCACTAATTGGACCATTGGCAAGCATTCATGGTAACTCATTTCACAAGAATTACAAGCTATTAATGTAAGGAATTCAATAGTTTTTTTTGTTTTCTAATAGGTCATTTAGTTCTTGAGATATTGGCTGTTGAACTTGGAAAAGTTGTGAGATTTAAGCAATAAATTAGAAATTAAGTGTGACTTGGAACACAATGTTTTTAATTTTAAATATTGACACAAGCCCAACACATGCTTTTCAAAAAACATGCTAGATGATAAATCAACATTATGAAAATCATCACTCAAATGAAAATAGTTTGCCAGGGTTGTAGGTAGCCAGATCAACCTATTCAGCGTTATTATGGGCATAAAGTCACAAAGTTGATTTAGGGTAGAAGGGGACTAAATGTATAGTAACTGGATTAAACTTGGCTTCAAATTCAAAGAGCAGGAAGTGTGGGTTAAATTGTTTGGGGGAGTTGGGGGGTTACTGAAGACACTGAAGCATGGAAGACCATATAAATATTTCCCCTTTCCTTTCCTTCAGCTAATTAACCTTTCATTAGAACACAAGATTATAACTACTACATGATAAAGTTGGAAGAAAGCTTGCATCCGTGCTTTCCATCTTCCACTGCCCCCCGCAGAAGAGTTGTCATAAAGTAAATAATTCCCAATTCAAACAAAATTAAATGTAATTATATCCACTGGATCAAATCTGATAATTGGTTGCCCTTTTCACTTTGTTTATGGAAAAACCTTTCAATTTTAGATTTAAATGAAGCCAACATTGGTATTTATCTCTTGGTATTAAGTCTTGTACAAACATAAATTTAGTCTTTATTTATAATATACTTCACTTTCAGGTTAAGTTTATAACAAAAATATAATGATAAATTGACAATGATAGTGACACTGTAATCAAGCATCTCCTTATTGTGACATGTTAAACTATCTTTGTTTTCACCTATACTGCACATAACTAAAAAATAATTTATAAAATTTGAAAACAAATTCTACATTGATTTTTACATTTTCAAGGTTGTACACATGATTGGCAAAATGTCTGTAGCTGCATCCATACTACAGAATTACAACCTAAAGATCAGATGCCATTTTGTACATACATTGTTAGACATTGAAATAATCAAAGAGTTGCATGGGTGCTTGTAAATTGCTAATAAAGCAATGAAATACATATTTATTGTAACTGTCTGTTGGGTTTCATGACTTGACTCTTGTGATTACACACTTCCCTCCCCCACAATCAATTGAAACCACTTTGTTGACCTGTTTAACCTACTTGTAAGCAATCTAGAAATGAGTGTACATGGTCTTACACATGTAACAAGTGAAATTACTTCAGTGTAAATGAACCCAACCATGATCCTTTGTTGACAAGAAAACAGAATCAATCTGCATTTATAATAAATGTACGCTCTGTATGTACGATTTAGTGACAGTTCAGAATGGGTGACATTCAGGGGTTGTCATTGGAATCGGTAATTTTGGAATAAAATGTCTGCCCCCTCCCCCCCAAGTTCTTGGTGATGGCATGTACTGCCACTGGTGATGAACCAACACATTTTTTTCTTTCTAAAATACTTTGGTCTGACATTGTAGCACTATAGAATCCAAGAACTAGGGAAGGGGAGGGGCAAACAAGCAATAAAAGTATAAGGGGCCCAAATTACCAATTCCATTGACTGGTGCTTCATTATGTCGAAAATCACACCATGAGTTGGGAAATCACTCAACTTCAATGCGGAGAGGGCTAAATTTGACTTTACATTTTACAAAATTTAACAAATAAACTAAAAGTATCAAATACAAAGATCAATAATAGGAACACGTAATTACACAATTAATTAGCTGCGGTTCGCGCCAAAAACCTAGGCAGCGTCTGCCATCTTGAATATATCATAAACAATGCAAACTACCCCCACTACTTTCAAAATGAGTCCGCCGCTGTTGCATTCAGGCTCTTCAGGGGGAGGGGAGGGGGGACATGGCCCCTCTTTCTCAACACTTTTGAGTTAATGATTTGGGCCCCTTTCTGGCTACGCCTGTGATATCATGTTAAATTCCTCAGGTTACCACTAACCAAATAGTAACATTTTTATTTAACACACTTCCCTAAAAATGATCGTGTCCGAGATGTTGTCTCTTTTAGGAAAATACATTGTTTTGGATTGCATAAAGAAATTCGGGTTAACAGATTGGTTGTTTTATGTTTATATTGAATCAAACAGACTCCGTATTTTCTGTATTCAACAGCTAAATTTCATGAAACTTCGTAGGCATGATTGGTTTGATGCGATCTATCGAATGAGGCTTTGAAAACTGTTTTCCTCATCTTTGGTCAAAAATTGTATTTTTCCTATAACTTCCTTATTTTGTGTCCGTTGGTGATGACATTTGGCACAAATGTTGTCTTCAGTACAGGCAACAATGTGACAGCATTTAAAATACCACTAGAGGGCGCTTTAAGCAATATTTTGGGTCAATTTGTACCATGAACATGATTTTTTAATATTTTGACCCAAAATTATTATTTGTTTCCAAAAGTACAATAAAGACAGATATAATAACACCCATGGTACGATTGATGACATCAATTTATACAATGAGCAAAATAATTAAAACAAACCTTTAAAAATCAGATTTTGACACAAAATTAACCATTAAATCGTCCAAATATCTTTCCAATAACACTTTGTATTTACAAAAGAACATCAAATAACTAACATATCAACGTCTGAGATCTGGAATCGTATCGTACAATCACCATCTCAAAGTATATGAAAATTTGCTGTAAAGGAAAAACTTCGTTTTCACAAGAAAATCAATTAACGCAATTATTTATTTCAAGCTATTTAAAGAATCAAACATAATTGGTTTTATATATATCGTTAAATAGCAATGTTGGTTACAATGCTGTCGCGGAGTGGAATCTAGTCAGTGAAGTGGGCTTATTGTGCCAATGGCCTCTGCCATGGCCCTCTCCATGGCCTTGATTGCAGGTTTGCCGGTGGATGTACCCAGAGGCGTTGCGAAGGTATTTTCTTTGGGGAAGTGGGTGGAGCCAATTTGCCGAATGACAGAAATGGGGGAGGCGCAAATTGTGTGTTGGTAAATTTACCGATACAACTTTAATATGACCAGACATATTTACTTGTTTTTCCCCCGCAGTTGCCTAGTGACCATTTACCAAAACAAATAATTATACCATGACACAGCTGTTTAAGATTTTGCTTCCAACCTGTTCAGCTGTATCTACGGAGATAGTTTCTAATACAACAAATGAACAATAATAAATTGTTCATGATGTTGAGTAAATACTTGACTATAAAATAAATCGCCTGCAAAATTGCCACCATGCCTCTTTCCCATGGAAAAGTCCATTTTAGCGACGGTGTCTTCAACCAGAAATGACATAAACGAGTAATTAGCGCCCTCTGTTGACTAATATGTCCAGTCTGTCTTGTAAACATTGTACGCCGGTGCAGCAAATTCGTGTTCAGGTACTTACCATTGTTTTCTTTCTCTAATCATGAACTCCAAATGAAATTCAGTGTCTAATTAGGTGGGTTCGATGATATTTTTGAACAGTTTCTTTTTTATTATTTTTATTATCATATGAAACTATATGTTGACAACTTATCCATTCGTTTTGAATATTTAACAATTTAAATTTTTAAATTGGACGAATAAATAATTATCTCTTACAAATATCTGGACTTTTTACAAATATGTGAATGTAAAGCACCTGTTTTGGACTATTTTACATGGAACAATGCACCATGGCTCCTCTTTGTCAATATTCTTGAGTTATGAGTTCAAAATTCCTGGCTACGCCCCATGTGATGAATTCAAACGGCCAATGAAAATGCCGGAGGCTATTCCTAGTGAAAATAGTGACAATGCAGGCTAATAAACAGCTAGGACCGCTTGTAAACAGGGGATACATAAACGATGGCGCGATCGACGGCTTTAAGCAGCGGTTCCCGTGAAAACGTTGGGAAAATGTACATTAAATGCAATGTGAA
This sequence comes from Zoroaster sp. YZ-2022, assembly GCA_029582265.1. NCBI lineage: Eukaryota > Metazoa > Echinodermata > Asteroidea > Forcipulatida > Zoroasteridae > Zoroaster > Zoroaster sp. YZ-2022. Next base: position 7,182,018 of record CM055826.1, read on the forward strand.
ATGTAAAATTAATGCCTTGAAAGTTAAAACCACCTTCACATCACCTTAGATAAACGTATAACTTTAGGAATATTTACAGAGATTTATTGGTTAAACGGGTGGTTGTTACTTTCTGAAACCTCGCATCTCGAGGGACAACATTTAACATGAATACAACATGAATCATCGAATAATTACAAAATATGGTTTAACTGAAAGAAACTGTACTAATTTCTATGGACTGCATACATGCAAATTTAAGTTATAAATACAACAGATGTAGAAGATAAGGCAAAGGAGAGAATGGTATAATAATATGCTCTGTCGCCTTCGGTTAACTGAAGAAAGACCGCAATCAATGGTGTGCTCGGTTGCCTGTTGCTTAATTTGAATTTAAATGAAGATTATTTACATATGAAGAATAAGTGGATGACGTAGCCCAAATGAATAATACATCAAACTGGTTACATACATAAGTGAACTTACTCAAACTTAGAGTGTGTACTTGTCATACATGTGACGTACATAGAAGGAATGTTTGAGTGAGCAAAGGTATTAATGGATGTTAAAGAATAATAAAACACAGAGACTCCTGACATTTACAATGAAAGTAACACATTGAACAATCACCAGGGATATTAATGGTTAAATAATTCAAACCGTGGTATCAAATTGAGGAACAGTTATTATAACATCTAGAAATAGTATCATTATTGTTATTAAATAAGTCATTATCACTAGCATCAGTAAATATCACAATATAAAAACAAACAAAAACGTGTATATAAAATAAGTTAGGAAATCAAACTACTTAAATACCGAGATTGCAAAATTTAAACTTAAATGGACATTATCATCACGATCAACAGGGCATGGAATCGGAGTGCTAGTTTTAGATTAACTCGGTCCCTGAAAATATTACCCCACATGATAAGGTCATATTATCGTTGATGCTGCATAATTAAGACAGCAATTTTCAGTCACTGTGTTCATCTTAAACTAGGACATCGATTCCATTCCCTGTTGAAAGTCTGCTGTGATCGTGACGTTATTGCCCCTTTAAACATGTATCGCTGTATTAGTTATTTTACCCGTAATTTGTGGCAATTGCAAAACATTGCCAAATTTCTTTTAGAAAAGAAAACGTATATATTGAAATGAGCTGTTTCATAAAATATTTGTCAGAAGCTTGGTTTTACAGTAATTAAGTGCCCAAATCATGTATTTATTTAGTACATTTTCTTTTATTGTCCTATACAAAAAAGGACTTGTATAATTAAATAACCGAATGTTTCTAATTGCTTATTAGCATAGTTAATAGTCACGTTGTTATCAGTCACGCTCGCCGCTCATGTAAAGGGTACCGAGTTCGAATCCAAGATATTTCATTTTTGAAAATACACACCATAAGCAATATTCCATTAGTGTCCTGTCACGTCATCATTTGGCGATGACAATGGTGTCTTTTGTTGTTCAGATGAAGACGCCGGTTGAATGAATCCAGCTTCATTAACATCAATGGAAAAGTGATTTCTGCCTCATTTTAGCCTCATAGGAATATTTTAATGGTCCATTGGAATCCAGGTAGAATAACAAACCGATTGATGACACCAAAAATAAGCGGGCCCGAAATTATATATTTTGTTTTTGGTTTTTAATTTTTATTTTCACAAAACAAACTAAACACATACATATAGGTAAAATAATTATACTTATAAAAGTGTTTATTTTATTTTTGTTGTATTATTGTATACATTATAATGCACTCAAGTGTTCTCTATCGAATGATTTTGTAATTAAAATTTCCCCACGCATGTATCTACTGAATAATATAGAGGGCGCTCTTAAATATGCCTGTCTCAAACGTCACGATTAACCCTATCTACCAAACTTTAGCTGAACGGTCTACCAAGTAATTATTTAAAGCAATAAAGGATGAGTATTGTCGAAATCGCACCCATCTTCATTCAATGTTGAGGTAAAACCAGATTTTCATTGGAAACATTTCGCAGTGTGATATCCCTCAACAATAAACAGTGGACAAGGGGAAGGGGGATTTCTTCTCATAAAGTTACGTTACTGTGTCAAAGTGTGCCAACAGTTTTGGTCACCATTGTAGATGGTATTATTGTTTTCTAGCTTAAAGGGACAATATTGTCACGATCAGAGCAGACTTTCATCAGGGCATGGATTCGGTGTCCTAGTTAAAGATGAACTCAGTGACTGAAAATTACTGACTCATTTATGCACCAGCAAAGGTAATATAACCGTATCATGTGGGGTAGGCTATTATATAATACGTCGACTAGGGTCCGTGTTACATACCGTCTTTTTGATTACCGTTTTCAAGTTATGCACAAAGGAAATGTAATAAATGAGTCAAATCTGACCCAGTTATATTGATGCTGACACTTTCATTGTCAGAATGACCCGGATCACGAATTTTGACCCGGAATCGGATCATATCAGCTGATCCAATTCCGGGTAAAAATTAGTGTGACCCAACTTTCTGATGAGTCCTTTTGATACGAAAAGTGTCTGGTCAAATATAACCTGGATTCCGGGTCTAATGAGATAAGCACGCCTTCCATGTATTAAGAACCCTATGGAAAGCAATAACATAAAAACTCAAGTTTTCTGTTGGTAAAATTTAGCTGAATTATAAACCTTTAAACTGTTTCAATTTTCACAGAGAGGAGACAACAACATAAATGTAATTTGAAGGATAACTGTAAAATGATCGTATGATAATAATATGCATTTATTTCTCTTTCCTTGAAATTACACATGTTTATAAATAGTCATTTAAAAGTTATTGAGCTTTGTTTAATATATTTACACTATAGTGCACTAACTTGTGTTAAAGGTACACACCGCCCTAAAAGAGAACAAATGGGCTTGATAGAATGATAGAGAATAATTGTTGGAAAGTTTTCTTCAAAAAACAAAATTCAGGTATCATGTAATTACCGAGAAATGTCCAAAAACAACAATAAGGTCAAAGGTCATGTATACGCATTTTCAGTAGTCTACACGACCGTGAAACCTGTATGGCAATTGCAGATTGTAGTCAGACTGGTACCTCTGCATTGCACACCGTTGTGATTGTAACAAGAGGAACAAGGTTCCAGTCTGTACATTTTGTATCCGTTTTAAACACACACGAACGATCACAGAATTCCTGGATTCGATTCAAACCAGGTGCACGTCGACGTCCAAGATGATCCAAAAAGTGATGACAATGCCTAGTACTTTAGTAGGCTTGATAGACTTTGGATCAACCATGGAGAAAGGCACAGACTGAACAAACCGGTGCTTAGCAGCATCTATCTGGACATACTGTTAATTATTACTGGATTCTGGGTGAGCATCTCAATCATGATCAATATTATATTACTAGTTTGCATTGCCATGGTATTGGTAGACAGTACATGATCTAGGATAGGAGTGTAAATGATGAACACAATCATGACATTGTCCCCTGGCAATTATGTGGAATTGCCCTAACCCCTGATACTCATATATTTGACAGGAAAAGTTTTGAAAGGGAAGCTTCAATTTTGGTTTAGATTTTCATATTCTCAAAATATTATCAAATATTTTTATTTGGTCGGGTCTCGGGACACAGGCCTTATGACCAAATTAATTTGTCCGAAGTGCTTTTATCTTAGAGAGAGAGAGAAAAAATAACAAAATGTAAAAAATACAAGACAGTACCAGATATAACTTTGTGAAACACGAGGGGGAGCCCCTATTTTTAATAAATTTTCACAGGTCTTGTACTATTTTTCGTGAGATCTAATGTTAACGTGTTACATGGTTGAAATTAATGTTCATTATCAAATATGAAAGATGAACGTTTAATTTAATTTAAATGGTTGTTTATTACAAAAAAATTAAGGTTTAGTATAATTTGTTATTATTTTTTGCTTCATGTATAGCAGTACTGGCATTTCAGTCAAAGAGAAGGGGGTCTGTCTGATAACCACCTTTCCATTCTATATCAGTTAAACAATGTTTTACCTTATTTCCCAGCGATTGTTGATAATGTTGAATTTTTTAAAATCTAAGTCCTTACTCCTCTTTTCAATCTTAAATCTTTTTCAGAAAGAGGACAGAAACATCTTTGTACTTCAGCTATGCAGAATTGATGCTGGGTGTGATTCTCGACATAATGAAGCACCAGTCTTCGGTCAATGGAATTGGTAATTTGGTATCAAGCATAGGCCTGTGTCTGGGCCCTTACTTTTATTCCTTGTCTGCCCCTCCCCTCCCATCCTTAGTTCTTGGATTCTATAGTGCTGCAATGATGGTCCAAAGAATTTTAGAAAACAAATGTGTCGGTTCATCACCAGTGGCAGTACATGATATCACCAAGAACTTGGGGGGGGGGCATTTTATTCCAAAATTACCGATTCCAATGACATCCCTTGAATGTCACCTATTCTGAACTGTCACTAAAGCGTACATTTATTATGCAGATTGATTCCGTTTTCTTGTCAACAAAGGATCATGGTTGGGTTCATTTATACTGAAGTCATTTCACTTGTTACATGTGTAAGGCCATGTACACTCATTATTAGGTTGTTTACAATAGGCAGGTCAGCAAAGTGGTTTTAATTTATTGTGGGGGGAGGGAAGAGTGGAACCACAAAAGTCAGTCATAAAACTAAATGGACAGTTAAAATAAATATATATTTCATTGTTTTATTAGCAATATACAAGCACCCATACAACTCTTGATTATTTCAATGTCTAAACATTTATGTACAAAAATGGCATCTGATCTTTAGCTTATAATTCTATAGATTGGAAGCAGCTACAGACATTTTGCCAAATATGTGTACAACCTTGAAAATGTAAAAAGCAATGTAGAATTTGTTTTAAAATTTTATAAATGATGTTTAATTTGCAGTATAGGTGAAAACAAAGAGTAAAGACAATTTATAAGCATGTCACAATAAGGAGCTTGATTGGAGTGTCACTATCCATCATATTTTTGTTCATTATAAACTTGAGTTGAAAGTGAAGTATATTATAAATAAAGATCACTCTCAGTATATAAACATGCAGTCCATCAATTAAATGTATTGTTGTACAAGACTTAATACCAAGATAAAATACGAATGTTGGCTTTATCTAAATCTAGAATGTAAAGGTTTTTCCATAAACAAAATGAAAAGGACAAGCAATTATCAGATTTAAACAAGTGGATATAATTACATTTAATTTTGTTTGAATTGTCAATTGGTTAATTACACTTGTGGCCTTACTTTTGGGAATTATTTACTTTTTGACAACTCTTCTGCTGAGGGCAGGGGAAGAGGGAAAGCATGAATGCAAAACTTTCTTGCAAGTTGCAACGTTATCATGTAGTAGTTATAAGCTTGTTTTCTAATGAAATGTTTCTATGCTCCTCCATGATTCAGTGTCTTCAGTAACCCTAGCACCCCCCCCCCCAATAAATTTAACCCCAACTTCCTGTCCTTTGATGCACGTTTAATCCAGTTACTACCATAAATCAACTTTGTGACTTTATGCCCATAATAATGCTGAATAAGTTGATCTGGCTACCTACAACCCTGGCAAACTATTTTCATATGAGTGTTTTTACATGTTGATTTATCATATGGCATGGTTTTGAAAAGCATGTGTTGGGCTAGTGTCAATATCATTATGCATATAATGAGGTTTGTGGTAGCACCATGTAACTACCTCTACAGTTTAATAGTGTTGGCTCTTACAAGAACTGGTGGTGAGATAACTTGAAGTTTCCATCGGTATACTCTGATCATCTTCATCCCCTGAAGACAATCAGGTACACTGATTGAAACAAAGTAATGTCACTGCCAGTTCTTGTCAGAACCAATGCTATTTACTATTCTTGAAAGATAATTACTCTTACTCCTACTGTTCTCAACCATGTAAAGCTTCAAAATCTCAACATTTTCAAGGTAGTACATAATACTAATAGAGTAATTAGTTTGGGTGTGGGGGGGGGGGGTTGAGGGCTGTCAGTTGCCTTGAAACATTTTCAGGTTATACCTGCAATTTTTGAGGGTCTTGAAAGTACGTCATGTCCTCTATACTTCCTAGAAACTTTTGATTGGATGGCACCCGTAACAAACCTGAAGTTGATATAGTAGGTAATCTTCTTGAGAAAACTGTTATTCAGTGGAATGTATGCTAGTTAGTGGGATGTTGTAGGCTTCCGTTTACTGACCCCATTCACATACGTAGGTGACATGATGAACTGAGCATTCGTCTCTGTCTCCATCGCCCTTCATCTCATGTATGGACCAAACATGAACAAACATGTATATAATCTTACAAAAGAAATATTACATTGAACTGATTACTCTAGCAGTTGAGAAATGAAACTGACCACAAAGACATAAATAACACAATAGCCAGCCATGAATAACACATGTAAAGCTACTTTGACTAATAGTGCTACAGTACACTTAATGACTTATCACACACACACACACACACACACACACACACACACACACACTTCAAATTATAACCAATGTTGTTCTTTCCCTTTAAGAGGACAACGGTCACGATCAACAGGGCATGGAATCGGAGTGCTAGTTTTAGATTATCTCTGTGACTGAAAATAATATCCCACATAAGGTCATATTATCATTGCTGCTGCATAAATGAGCCAGTAAGTTTCAGTCACTGTGTTCATCTTAAACTAGGACACCAATTCCATCCCCTGTTGAAAGTCTGCTCTGATCGTGATATTGTCCCTTTAATATGGACAAGTTAACATTAAGCATTGCACAAGGGGGAAAACCTAAATGCACAACTTAATTTTTTTCTAAATGAGAAATTGTTTCTGTAAATATGATTTTGTTTGATAGAAAAATAAATATTTACATCAACTAAGTTTTCTATATATACACAAACATTATGGTATAAAAACATATCCGAATCAATCCAAGATTTACTCTACCTTGGCAATGCTTTGTAGCTGTGAATACTGAAAATGGAATCAGGCTGAACTCTACATGGTGTTGATGCAAGTAAAAATACTGGCAGTGATGTTTTCTCATACCTATAAAACAAAACATAACAGTTAATGAAATAATGGTGGATATGATGGCGGACATGGTGTATATTAAAAATCCATTTAAATATAACTCGTACTCGTACTCGTACTCGTACTCGTACTCGTGGGGAATAATGGTACCTGATGCTATTTCCTCCAGTCTATGTTTGAATTTTCACCATGACCCCTTTTGACCATCTTCACCATAAAATAACCGGGCATCGATGGTGGAAATTACAACTAATTCACTGGAAATGATTCTGCTTTCTAAACTATATCTCATATTCATAATTATCATGTCTGTATTGTAAACATCATCACAATAATATCATTGGGCCTTGGCTACAGGAACTATCACAAATAAAGTGATGGCTAACAGAAATTCATCATAAGAGTTCAGCATAGCCTACAGCCACACAAAAAGCCCTACGAGTATTATATTATCAAACAATATTTATCTTGTATTACTCTTACCTGTCCTACAATAATCCTACAAATGCGGCATTATTCATAGTATCATCATGGTCACCATCACGTTCAACAATCAAATCCCTGAGTGTTTGCCATCATTTGAGCATGGAGGAAGGAAGAGAGGTTGGCTGGCCCGTCAATGGTCGCCAGGCATGCGTCGTTTTGCAGTAGACGGTGAGCCTTTCTTCGCCCAGCCCGCTCAGTCGAAATTCTAGCGTTGATTTTGACGGATGGCTTTCCAAACTGAACAGTTTTTGTCACTTTTTATTGGCGTTGATATGATGAAGGGGCTCTGACGATGTTCCAAATAAATACGTTATTGTTGTTTCCAAAACTAAACTCGCTGGCAGTATCATAATTAAAAATACCCGACACGAAAAGCACCAAAGTGGTCGAGACCCTGCTTTACGCTTCCACGGAAAAAGTGTTCATATATTTATGGCCTAACCAGCAGGCTCACGCCTCGGGCGCTTTGCCGCGCTGGCGCCCATGGCTGTACTGGTACAGTGTTGGTTCGGTTCCTGGTGTCTCGGGAAAGTGCCAAGACTTTCGTCTTTTTGTCGATTTTGAAAATTTGCACCCATTGTTTCAAAATCATTTCACTTTTGTCATGTATCCATGAACTATAAAAAATAATTATTCTTGAATTTGGTTCAGTAATAAACTTTTTAAACGTCTGAAAGTGCGACTATAACTTTTGTCCTCGTGAGTTTTCTGGACAAATTTTGGTTCACGAAAGTCACATGACATTGGTTTTTGTACAATAACAGAAAAACGACGCATTTTTCAGGGGTACTTGTGTGGACAATTATATTCTACTTTTGAAAGATCTTTCCAACCATGTGTGTAAAACAATGAAATATTGAGGGGCGTTTTTTATCACCCAATTTCGTATCTTTAATGGGCTTCATGGTCAGTACTTAACTTGAACTATCCCATTGCTCTCATAAAATAAATAGCTCAATTTACATTTGTACAATATTTGTGTGATCTGACGAAATGGATACCTGGGCTAAAAGGCATCTAAGTACATACCTAACCCCATCCCCTAGGATTCACACCCATACAATTACAACTGGAGGTATGTTTACATACATGTAGCCCAACTAGGGGTTCAGAATCGGCGATATTCGTTTTCCAGGTTGATATTTTTATTTATTTATTTTTTTTTTTGGAGGGGGCTAGCCCCTCTTGGGCAAGTATGGTAATAGTCACAAAGCATGCACTGAAGTACACTGGAATGGTAGCGGAGAGGTTACAGGTGCGAATCCCAAATCTGATCTTTATTTATTTATTTTGTTTTCAAACATGGTCAATCAATTTCATTTGCCCTAATTAAAATACAAATATGTAAATACCAGAAACCAAAACAAAACAAACGAGCAACATGGGTTGTTTTCTTCTGAATTCACATTTCTATTTTATTTGTAAACCTCAAGTTCAATATTGTAATCAGAGGCTAGAGCCGACATTCATTCACTTTTTTTTATAAATTAACCGCTCGAAGACGGCATTGGGTCTCTTATGAGAAACTTACTTTTTAAAGTAATGGTTAAATGTTCCAATACATTTCATAAAATAGGAGCAATGCACCAATTCATGACTAAAAGTAATTTCAGAAAGTGTGATGTATGCATCTTTCGCGACAAATGATTCGTGCATGTTGAAATGTGTTCAACTTTTTTGACATCACTATTTGTTTCATGTTCGGATGAACCTGGCTTAAGACTAGTGGGTAGTGTCTAGACTAGTACCCTGTCCTCAAGAAAAGAGACAGGGGTGTATCCCACTAAATAAACTTCTTTAAATCCCACGGTAAACACACTTCATGGACGCCGCCATTTTGATTATATAGGGTGCACCCCAATAAATAAACTGCCATAGCAACCAATGCTAAATACAAAATATTAAAAAGTCATTAAAAAATACTTAGAAATCTTAAAATGTTTAAAATCAAAAAAACAAAATATTGATTGATGTCTGACCTTTTATTTATTATTTGTTTTCTCAATTAAATGTTGATTTTCCAGAGGCCTGTCGAGTTATTCTCATCCCAATGGAAACCCTCCTCTACACTAGTGAAAACACCCATACTGACTAGCATCCATTTTGGAGAAAGGCCTGACGCTTGAAATCAAATAATGACCACTTTTTCAGGGCCTTGTGTATCCAAAATACTAAAAAATGGAAGTCAAGGATCCCCAGGTCATGATATTGGAACATTTTTACACAATCTCTCAAATGTATGGCCCTAAAATCTTTGTTTTTCAGAAAAACAAATAATTTCTCACTATTTAGTGGAGTGCACCCTTTAAAGAAACAATTTTTTTTTTCTACTTTGACTTGGGAAACACTCAGGACATCCAGTGTATTCCTGAGGTAATATTTCTGGGAAAAAATGTAAAAATATTGCCCCACTGAAAAATGACAGGTTTAAACATACTTTGTTCATCTATCATGTTATGTGCAGTTTCAAATGGATAACCAGGCATCATGCATATATCAGTTTATTCCTAGTATTCAGTGTTTTCCTTTCAATGATTCTAAAATAATTTGTTTTTTGCTCCATGAAAATTTCAAAAATACCTATTATTTCTTATTATGACAATATGAGAGTTTTACAATTTTACCCCTGTTAGGGCGGATCCGGAATTGACAGAAAAAAACTACCTATATTCATATACATAATGAAACATAAGTGTGCAAATAACCAACCTTCCTCCTCATAATGTGAACATTTCTTGGGAAAACTATAAACATTGAGTTGTTTCATGGCGTAAATAGACTACAAAGGAAAGGACAAATCCCCCAATCCTGCATCCCCATATCGTCCAGCGCCAGGTAGAAGGTCGTAAGGCTCTACGACCTTATTCCGGGCACACAAAGAACAACTTTTTGTCCCAGCAGAAGGTTGTAAGCAATTTAAATGGCTCCATTGAAAAAAAGTAGGGCATAACTGTTATGTATTTGTTGCTAGCATTACTCCCAAGACATGTTTTTCCATTCCCTTGCGGAATTTAACTTTCCTACAATGACTTATAAATAGCAGAAAAACGACCAAACTTTCACACTCAGTTTTCTTTAAATACAATTTTGAACATTAATTGCTTACGACCTTTTGCCAGTCACACTTTCGTTACGTCCTTCTTCGATCAGTGTGCTCTGATTAAACCAATTAATATGAGTTGTGCTGACAAACATTGATCAGACCTGTGTTGACTTAATTAAGGTAACTGTGGACCGACAAAGCGATTGCCAATCAATTATCAATCAACGGTAGAGTTCCTCCAAAACAGACTTGCACCTTGGCCTTGAGATTGCTCCGAGGATCACCTCCGGTCTGAGAAAGTAATCAGACTTGGGATTTCCTGCCACAGTATCAATTGCGTCATTTTGTAACTAATCCACATACCTTTTTTATTGTAACTGTCCTGAAACTGTTCTGTGTTTCCTCCAATAAAGACCTGAAATACAATGAGTAAATTTTCTGTTTATAAATTTTCCATTTATAACCAGGCTTACTGATATTGTACAAAAAAACATGTGTTAAATCCCATGGTCAACACAAACCATGGACGCCACCATTTTGATTATATTGGGTGCAGTCCACTAAATAAACTCCCATTGCAACCAATGCTAAATATAAAATAATAAATATATCATTAAAAAATACTTAAAAATTCTAAAATAAAAAAACACTTATTTTATTTTCATTTTCATGTGGATTGTCCAGAGGCCTGTCAAGTTATTCGCATCCCAATGGAACCCACCCTCTACACTAGTGAAAATGCCAACACTAAAAGTATCCATTTTGGAGAAATGCCTTACACTAAATCAAATTAAGACCACTTTTTCAGGGCATTGTGTATCCAAACAATTCAAAGTTGAAAGTCAAGGATCCCCAGGTCATGATATTGGACCATTGTTTACAGAAAATGTATGAGCCTCAACTCTTTGTTTTTCAGACAAATTTGAGGACATATACATGTACAAATTATGATAAGCAACATGGCGCATGAATTTACAGGCTCCGGCTGTACCATTCAAGGGATTTCATTGGATACGTTGTGCTGAAGATCTGACATCATGCTTTGAGGCTCACACACTAGCCATCACCCAAGATCAAAACTGAATCTCCAGTATCTGGCATAATTCATGAGCCTCAAAGTGTGACGTCAGATCTTCAGTCTAGGTAGTGGGTAGCACATCCTATCGTATCCATGAGTTCTACAGTATGATACGGTGTGCTACTCAGACATACATGAATGCTGTAAAGAGACAATTCCAGATAACAAGTCTTAGAAAGACGTCACTCATGCTATTACTTTTTAGCGGTTTCCCGCCTACCAGCCGAAATGCATTAAAGGTCATGCATGTCAATTCAATATAGTAAAATAAGAAGTCTATTACCTGTATGAAGTGTGCCACTAGCCTGTAGGAATGTGTATTAGTATACATGTTATATTGGTAGTTGTTATTGTTTGCCAAGAAAACACACCAAGCAAGTAATTTTTCTAAAAGCACGTACAGGACAATTCAATTCTACTCAAGTGATTTCAAAAGTATGCATTGCCGATAAACCTGTACAGTTGATTCATGGTAAAATGCTGTCAAATGTAATGCTCTTCTATGCCTAATATACTCCTATAAGATACATTTGTACAATAGAACCATGCTGTTTACAACAGCACATTATTGTAGCCAAATGAACATGCAGCATTTAGCAGTGCTAGCTAACCATACTTCTCACTAACTATTTTCACTTGGGTTTGAATTTTGATATGAGTAGATTTAACCAGAGCACTGAATCTTTCGCAACACCAACAATAAACTATTTTTTTTAAAGGAAAGGGCACCCATAACAGTTGTAGAATATTATAAAATATCAAAACTATGAACTCAACATACTAGCCATATTTTTACTCTCTTGTTCTCCTATTTGTTTTTGTCTCTCGTTGAATATCTTGGTTTTCACTGCTCTGATTTTTTCCTTTAGTGAGACGACAGCAAGTATATGATGTTTTAGAATAAAGGTATCCACAGTCTGCTTGGCTACAAAATGTTAAAACAATAAATATATTATTATGACTTGTTGAGTTCAGTGTTTTCATATTTAAGTGCATAATGATTTTCTCATCCCTGCAAGTGCATCCTGTGATAGCAATGCTAATCTTGTGAGGCTTAATGAATGATGTATTCCTGCATTTTTTTAAATTCATCAAGTGTTCTACAAATAGCTAAGACTATTAAAGGATTCCAACACTAAATGGTTAAATGATTGTCACAGCCCATGAAGCAAATAATGGACATCCACACAAACTATTGATCAGGCATGGTGGTGTTGCTGACCACACTCCTGATTGTGAGACTTAAACAGCATAGTGATTCCTTCTCACTGTACATAATTGCAATGTTTGTATTTAGTTGTGATTCAATACAAATCAATTCTGGTTTACACATGTCTCAGACAATTGTATTGTTTTCTAAATTAATGTCAAAATAGAAGTGACGTTGTCTATTAACATTTTGTTATTGTTGTTCATATATTAATTGTATATATAAATATATTTTTGTTATATTTGATGCTCGCAAGACCATACCAAATTTCAATGTATGTTTTATACAGATGACAATAAATATTCTGAATCTGAATCTGAAAGTTGGCCAGAGATTTCAAGAAATAAAAAGTGGCACAAAAGAAATAAAATTGGATGAAAAAAGTACGACAATAGAAGGGCTTTGTAGGGTTTACTATAGCCTTCACACAACAAGTCGCACACACAAATCACAAAAGTATATTTCCCCTTGTGGAGCTTTAATTAACACTTACAAAGTGTCATGGAAATCAATTGTTCAATTTTATTACATTTACTTGACTAATTTACATCTGCACACTAATTTTAATTAGGATTTGCAGAGGAAAGGTAGAAGAAATAGGATTGATGGAAATCCTGTATCACTCATGATAAAACAAGTGTAAACAAGTTATTGCTTTATATCCTTACTTGGGAGTGATCCTTTGGCACAACTTTTGTCCACTTTTGTCCATGATGTAGTGTCTAAATTCCTGTTTGAGTTGACAAGCTATGTTTCTGCTGGTTTCCATCTTGTGAATGACCTTTCTAATAAGTTAAATAAAAAGCACACATTTTGGTATTTACAGGTAGATAATGTGGGGAAGCAACATTTAGGAAAAATGGATTAAAAACAGAGTTAAGTATAGCATTAGCATGTATAAACCAATGTACATGTACAGTGTATGTAGGTTGGCTTTATAGTCCCTACCAGACTACGTAGGTTTTCTCTATACCTATTCAGGGCTGGTCCCCCACCCCCGTGGCCGAGCGGTCGAGCTTACCGGACTCAAGCAGAATGTGTGTTCGAATCTCGGCCGTGACACTTGTGTCCTTGAGCAAGACACTTAACCATAATTGTTTCTCTTCACCCAGGGGTTAAATGGTTACCTGTGAGGGCAGAGTTGGTTGATTAGCCCTATATGCGCTGTAATGGCAGCAATTGAGCTGTATATTCCCCAGGGAGCTGAAATGGTTTCAGGAATGATTTATGAGCCTTATGAGCCTTATGAGCAGGGGTTATACTATGCGCCTTGAGCACCACTCAGTTGGTGGATATGTGCGCTATATAAGTCCACACATTATTATTATTATTAAAACTTCATTATTATTATCAGAGACATGGCATGGTTGCCATGACAATGGAAATCAGTGATCTTGATTGACAGACTAAAACAAAGTCCATGTAAAGCCAGTGAAATGATCTAAGTGGTCACAGGTAGTAAAAGAGCAAGTCTGAGTGACAATGTATTAGGGTCATTCCATGAACGTGGGACCCAAAGTGTGACATGGAGGTCAACATTTCAAGTTCATTAAATAAAGAAAAAAAATATCAGTTATGTTACCTTAATATTTTATCATAGTTTTGTAGGTTGTCATCTTTTAAAATAATAGATATAAACATTAAAACTGGTGTCATGTATTTACTTCCTGCTTCACCTGATATGAGGTTAACGATGTAACAAAATTACAAGGGGACACCGTGTCTTGTTACGTTGTGTAATATACTGACTAAAGTTAATGGATCAAAATAGGGGAGACCCAAGAAATGTTTGTTTGTCATAGTAGATCTGTATGAGATGCAACAATAGGTGAAAGTTATAATCATCAGCTCGAACGATGTAAGGAATAACACAGGCCCCGATATCTGAAATACATGGAAAACACAAGTGTCCCACGTTCATGGAATGACCCACGGGTTCGAATCCCGGCCATGACACTTGTGTCCTTGAGCAAGACACTTAACCATAATTGCTTCTCTCCACCCAGGGGTTAAATGGGTACCTGTGAGGGCAGAGTTGGTTGATTAGGGAGCTGAGATGGTTTCAGGAATGATTTATGAGCCTTATGAGCCGTATGACCAGGGGTAATGATATAATGCGCCTTGAGCACCACTCAGTTGGTGGATACGTGCGCTATATAAGTCCACACATTATTATTATTATTATGATCACAGCATGCAATAGCTCTATGATCACAGTGCAGTTGATGAAGAGGAAATTGATGCAGAGTTGATGTAAAGAAAGTTTTTTTCTTGGGTAAATGTTTAACACAAACTAACTGTTGACATCAATGAGATTCAAAGGACCATGACAACATTTCTGGATTTCAGCAATATTTGTTAAAAATACTAATATTCCGAAAACATCCACAAAAGTTAGATATTTAAAACTGTTTGTCAATTACCACTATATTTTTGAGATATTGTACCCTGATGATGGAATTATTCATATGGATTCCTACCATTTTAGCTCCCAAAGATGGCAGCAAACTGGCTAAACCCAACAAATTGGCTGTTACCCAAACAACTGAAAACCTCACAGTTTTATTCAAACAATGTTTGGATTTACCATAAATTCATCACTGGTTATTCATTTTAATGGTAAGAAATTAACATTGATTTGATAATTTTTTTAAGAAACACAAAAAATCATAACAACACATGGTATAACAACTTCTTGGTTGACATCATTTCTGTTAATTTACTATGCACTTACTACAGGGGGATCCATAAGTTATTGAAAGAAACTGCTGAAATAATTCAAAATCAAAATGTAAAAAATGGTATTACCTGTAGAAGAGTTGCAACAGCCTATTGGTGATGACTTAACAGCTGGTTTTTGCTTACCAACAGGGTTGAATGCAGATCCCAATGTAGCTTCCCTTCTGAAAAATATAACATTGCAGAATTATGTGTTAAATGACAGTGCTGCGAGAGCACTTTATTTAGTCACATTCAAAATGTTTCATATGTTTCGGAAGATATAATTTCTCGCGCTAACAAATATTGAAAAGTTGGATTAAAAAACAACCCACTGTTATGATTTGAAAAATGTAAACCACTTATTACCTGATGTTCCATCTATGGTACTCATTATTTGGCCACTGATGTTATCTCTCTGATTGCCAAGGGACACTAGTACACATTTTGGTTAATACCATTTTGGTTAATAAACATACGATGGCTCTTCTTGCAATAATGTTTTATTTGAAAAATTCCTGTCATTAGTGGCGCTGCCTTGTTTTTTCCTATTAATCATGTATTTTTTCACAGTTTTATATTTTGTTGCGTACCAACAGTACAATCATAAATTTCAAGTGAGTCATGTTATACAGAGTTTCCAGCATTGAAGAACAGTACATATACTTAATTCTCTATGGACATTATTGTTTATATTGAGGGTGAATCCAAACAAAATGCTGTCAATGTCATGTACATGTAATACTCAATGTTGTGTAGTACATCAGTATCCAGTACATAAACCCCATGCTAATTTCATTTAGACTACTCACATGTACCTCTGCATGGTTCTTCCTTTAAATCCATTTTTCTACCTGAGCAAGAAGTTAAGACAGAAGCTTAAATAACTGACCAAGCATAATGAAACCTCTTTAACACAAATACTGGTTACCCAGTAGTGGGGACCACTACACAAGTCCCATAGATGGTGAATTGTGGGGGCCAAACAAAAATGACGTGGACAGAAAGAAGTCCCCATGTAGCCTTTTTAAATCCTCTCTCAATAAGAAAATGTCTGCACGGCATGGTGTAGGCCAGGGCATAGAGTTGTACTTTATGGATGAACCAAGGATTAAGTATCATTCAAGGACAAAATAATACAAGAGACAATATTTCCTCATTAATCTTTGTCCTCAGAGGTCCTAGGAACACAATCTTGCATAATTGCATAGCCAAGGACATCTACTGCTCTAATTGCTGTTGGACGTTTTGAAGCAATCTTCATTGGATTTACACACAAAGTACTTCCAAGGACTCCGAGAACAAAGAACTGATGAAGGACCTATTATTCTTTTGTTTTATGTCCTTGGACCATACTCTAATACATGTGTATTATTGATAACCATAGACCTCTACTGTACCCATTGTTCTTGTAATAACTTTCCAAACAATTATCCATTGGCTTGTGGATACTTTAAACAATACAGAAAATGTGTTATAGTGGGATCCTCATCACATTAGTAATGGTTGGGCAGTTTATGGCAACAAATAACAATTTTCCGTTTTCTGGTCTTCACGCGTGTCACATCAGACCCACGAGTCAGCTTTTTTATTTTTATTTACTTTTTCTATTCTTTGTTTTTGCTATAAAAATGTTCAACTGCAGCCAAAATTGCTGGATTGATTGGAATTCTGCTATGCTGTGTTTTACACGACATAGGGGTATGAACTTTTACCCAATTTGTATTTGGCTATAAAGGGAACAGACAGGTTTCCCTCCAAATGTATTCTTGTTAGACAAGAAATCTTCAAACTGACTAGAAGTACTAACTTCACATTAAGTATCTTTTGTATAATAATTTTGTAATTTAGCAATTACCAAAGATGTACCTTCCCTTTAAGTATGTGCATTGCACCGAGAACAAACTTTTAAAGATCACCAAAGTTTGTTTTATAAGAATAATTAAGTAATTATAGTGAATCTATGATTAGCAAAGAAAGCCTTGGAGAACATTTCTTGTTATTTATTAACAAATTGGGCATTTTAATTGGTTTTTATTTTAGATAAATGACATGCATGAAATAGAAAGATCCACCATTTTTAAGTACACACCTTTGCTTGGATCCATCATATCGTCAGGTGGATATGTCTGTCTTGGAGACAGCAATGTATTATCTACGAGTCCTGTTGAGGTGAATGAAATGTATAGCTTCACATAATCAGTACTCACATACAAACTTATTATTTTCTCATCACTACTTACAGTACATGTATCACCAATGGTGATGTTTTTTTCAAGAATACCAAAGTGTATATAGGGGCTTTATAATATGCGACTCGAGTTGGACTTGAGTTAAAGTCTGATTCATACAAGTCTGCTAGTAAGCACAGGTACATAGCATACGTACATGTAGATGTACAAAACCAGGTCACCTATAAAAATAAGATTTATTAACAAAGGAGAAAAAAATAACTTCAAATAGTGATCGAAAATACAAAGGGTCAAATCCACAGATTTGGCAAACTTCCCCCCCAGCAAACTCACCACCTGTCAAACTCACCCCTATATAACAAATATTAAAAAGTTGACAGGAACAAACTTGCATACTAGCCTCAATGGCAACTGTTAAGAGTTTTTCTAGTGATGTGATAGATGATATTCATGTGACTTTTAACATGTTGTCATTGGTGGCAGATTGGGAAGCAACAATATATGAATGTGTACGTCATGTCACATACAGCACATACCATACAAATTTGCGTAAGTTTACTCATCTATTTCCATTCCTGACCTTCACTATGACACAATAGAAGCAGCCTAATGTTGAGTAGCCTTTAGTCAAGGTGCACGCAGCATCCACAAAACACAACGTCCAAAAAAGCTACAAGTGCCTTTACAGACTGTTCTGTGGAC
Organism: Zoroaster sp. YZ-2022; assembly: GCA_029582265.1. Classification (NCBI taxonomy): domain Eukaryota; kingdom Metazoa; phylum Echinodermata; class Asteroidea; order Forcipulatida; family Zoroasteridae; genus Zoroaster; species Zoroaster sp. YZ-2022. The sequence continues at coordinate 7,200,477 of CM055826.1, forward strand.
GCTACTACTGAATTATTCATAAACCTCCGGTAGTACATGTATGATTAATTTATGTTTGCAAATTTATTTAAACCAATCACCATATGCAAAGTGTTGGGATCATCTATATTTAATTAGATAATATAATAACAAGTTAGTAATAATGCATTAACATTTCTCTCACAAATCGGTAGAGAAATAAAAAAAAAAAACATAAGACTACAGAACATTATTGAATATTACATGAACACAAAGGATAAACTACTACACTTGACACTTGATAGTTTCAATGTTTACCAGTGTGACATTGGACAAAGGAGATTGGACTGCTTTGAAATAAACCATGACCTTTAATAATGAAAACAAATTAAGAGAGTTGTTGCACTAATGGTACATAATAAAAATGGCAACAAGCTTACTTAAAAAAATAATAATAATAAAAAATAATAATAATAACAGTAATAATGGCTCAAACTATTACATTAATGACTTAAACTACAAATTAATACTTACATTTTTAAGTCCACAAAACGTTAGCTGGTCAAGGGCACTTTGTTTCATCTCTTTGAATTGCTTTAGTTCCTTGTATGGCTTTATTTTCTATTAAGAAAACAAACAAATGTACTGGGCATTCAAACTGGAAAGCTGGACTTTGATACTTGTCAAGTCTTCAATGAGATTCCATTTATTTGATGGCAAGATGAATTGCAACAAATTTCAGTTGTAGATACACAATACAAATATGCAGAGTGGCGTGCCCACTTTTACACAGCCGTGTAAAGTCATTACCTTGCAGTTTAGTTTCAGGCCATGTGCTATCATTGATCATTCAACCATAACCAGTGGCAACCACTGGCAAACAAATTATTTAAAACGTACGATGATCTAACAAATGAAAAACAAGTTGACAAAATTACATTTTCAGAGATTACCATGAAACAGCCATAATGTGAGGTATAGTTTTTAAAACAAATTTACCTTCAGTCTCTGGGGCAACTAAACCAGCACAGCCAATTAATTATGCAACATATCACATACAACATTATGTTACATGTACTTACCTTCTGCACCATGTTTTCCATGGAGAAAGTTTGAATGATTTATCCCTTCAAAGACCTTTATGAGACACACACTCCCGTCGATACTCAAGCAAAGAATCCTGGTTTTGAAAGACTTTGTAGTGAAGACACCATGCCCTGTCGTAGTAAAATTTTCACAATCTATCAGCTAGTATCATGTGACAGTCATCATACAGATGGGTTAAAATACAAATGGTCATTCCATGTTAATTCCTCAAATTTTGTAGGATATTTGGTATAAAACCCCTTGAATCCAAATTGCGCATTTCTTGGCCATTTTATTTTAGAGATATGGATTAACCCTCCTACTGATAGACCATTTGAAACCATTCAAAATTTCCACTTTCAAAAATGCCCATTGGTTTTGTACACACATGGTGATACCATTTGAACAGTGTTGGTAGCAACCTTTACTACCATTCAAATCCATTCAAATCCATTCAAATGCATAGAGGGTCCATTGATTCACCACGTAGAAGTATCCAAACAAGGATTTGTATTAGCTGAACTACCATTCAAAACCATTTGGGGAAATCAATACTGTACACAGTTATTTCACCATTCAAAACCACAAAAGCGAATGGTTTCAAATGGTGCATCAACTTGTATGAAAAAGGTCCTAAAAGTAGGAGGGTTAATCAACTTTTGCCAACATGTAATTACCTGGAATCATGGAATTACATGGAATCGGAATGTTAGTTATAGATTAACACAGTGCCAGCCAAAATAACCCACATGATACGGTCATAAATTATTTCCGTTGCTGTTGCATAAATGAGCCAATAACTTTCAGTCACTGTGTTTATCTTAAACTAAAACACCGATTATACAATTGTATGACCCGTCGAAAGTCTGATCTTATCGTGAAGATACTTTAACTCTTTCTAGCAGGAGTTATTTTACATGTGTGGACGGAATTAATGTAATTAGTGTAATTTGATACTGTAATTTGATACTCTAAACATCAAGGTCAAGTGTGGAAATTATTAATAATTGTTTTCATATTTTGCCAATTGAATAGAGTAAGGTATCAAAATAAAGGTTATGACTTACTGAGTGTGAATATTGAGATGGGGGTCATGTTGGGAATACCCATAATGCATTGCTGCCATCCAAATATAAACTTATGTTTATCGTTCCGCAGAATAAATATCAATAAATCTACAAGGTATTGGAAATATGCATTGTATGATAAACAAAGGTGGTTTGTTTATGTTAGAATATGTCAGGGCATAATAATATTACCCATAATGGTTTGAAACCCACTGTTTATGTAACAACAATCATAATTTACAACACTGATACAACATACCGTATCGCTACATGTGTATATCGCTATTGTACTTGGTACATATGACCTCAGATTAACAGCTTTTTTTTACGGTCGTTTTTTCCCTAAAAATCAAAACTTCCATCACTGTCAGGGTGTTCAAAGTCAACATCGTCAGCATAATCACCTTCATCAGCACTTCCCACTTCATAATTCCATGAAAATATCGTGTGTTTCGCATCTTGTTGTGAGTCAGGGTTCGACCTTAGCGGTCGCCCGCTCGTCAAAACCCTTCCTTCACTTCAACAGCCTGCTGGGCGAGTCAAAATATTGTCACCAATAGGCCTATATCAGCCCTGAAATTACACTAGACGGCATTGGCGGCAATTGCCGTCAATGCCCTCATCCTCTGCCGTGATGCCCTTTAAAAATGCCACTTTTCACGGCAACGAGTTGCTGTGCTTTTTCCCTGCATTGCCGTTGTGCCCATTTGTTCACACATAGTATTTACTACGTACAAAGTACATGTACATATTTTTCTCACGGAAAAAAAATATATCGCCGCCACGCTCGATTGCGCGACCGGTGGCTTGCGCTGCTTAGACCAAGTTCACGCAACGACCATTTGGGAACAAAATAGTCAAAATTACCTGGTACGCATGACCAAAATGATATAGCGGTTACCAGGCAATATCGGCCGCTTGGTCGTTGTACGAACTTGTCCTTGCTAATACTTTGGTTAGGTAAAAATTGTAGCTTTGCATGGTGAGGATGATAAGTAAGACTAATTGCGGTGACACCATGTGGAATCTCATTTGAGTAGTAATTAATTCTGAAAAGAACTGGGGGTACAACTCGACGTTTCGATCAGTATGCTCTGATCGTCCTCAGGAGAATGCCGGACTCTGGAAAATGCTGCTGCTTAAGTAGACTACTGGAGGATCATCCCATGAAAGGATGCTGGAGGGTTAGTTCGTTGAGGCGCCCAGGCGGGAACTGATGAGACTATGATCCTAGGGGTGGGGGAGAGAGGAGTGTGTGCTCACTGAACAGAATCAGTTGTTAACAAGCACAGGGGGAAGGAGGGTGGTTGACTTAGGATATAGGGGATCCCTCAGTCTGGGGTGGGTTATGGACTTTGGATATAGAAGATCCTTCAGTCTGTAGTATTGGTCGCCAAATGTCGCTGATGAAAAAACCGATGTCCTGTGGCACGGTGTCGTGTTTGACGATCTCGATGGCCTCTCTGATGCGTCTGGGGTGCCATATGCGTCGATGGGTGTGATGAATTGGGCTGCCTGCCAGTCGATTTGGTGGTCCTTGATGTGCGAGTGCTTGACGATGGCGGACTTCTCGAAATTTTCTCTGCAGCCGTGTGCTCGGTTTTCCTTCAATCTGATGGGGAGGTTGCGTTTTGTTTCACCGATGTACACCTTACCGCACTCACAGGGGATCCGGTAGACTCCCGCTCTATTGTTTGGGTCCGGTTTGTCCTTGTGGGTGTGTAGAAGTCCCTGGAGTTTGCTGGGGGCTGAGTGGAACACATCGATGCCTGCTTGTCGGAGGATGCGTTGTAGTTTGTGAGACGTCGGACCTAGATAGGGCAGACAAGCAGAGAGGGTTAGATCACTTACCTTGCTTTCGGGGTTTGGAACCGGCTTCGCTGTGCTGATCTTGTTGGGATTGTAACCGTTGCGTTTGAGGGTAGTTTGGATGTGCTGTAGTTCCTTGGGAAGGCTGTCCTTGTCACAAATGTTGTAGGCGCGCTGTACGAGCGAACGGTTGACCGATGACTTGATGCTTGGATGATGGAAGGAGCGCTGGTTCAGGTACCGATCTGTGTGCGTGGGCTTTCTGTAGACGTTGTGGTGTAGGGAGCCGTCTGGGTTTCTGGAAATGCCAACATCCAGGAACGCGATCTTGTCGTCTTCTTCTGTTTCCATGGTGAACTTGATGCTCGGGTGTTGCTGGTTGCACGTATCGGAGCCACAGCTTGGGTTGGAGTTCGGCGGTGTTGACGGAAGAGTTTTCAAACTCTTCCATGAAAATATCAGCAAGGACCGGGGATAAAGGAGATCCCATGGAGGTCCCAGCTGTCTGCTCGTAGAACTTTCCCTAAAACTGAAAACAACTTGAAGAGACACATGTTAGTAGCAAATCATGAATTTGGTCCGGGGTGAGTGATGTGCGATCATCAAGGGAAAGATCTTGTATGAGTCTGTCTTTCACTAGGAGGCATGTCTCTGTAGTTGGGACATTGGTGAATAGGGAGACCAGATCAAAACTAACCAATATGTCGCTGGGTTGAAATGTGAGGCCCCGGATGATCTCAACGAACTGAGTGGAGTTGGACACATGGTGTTGAGTGAGACCCACCAAGGGTCGGAGGATCTTAGCTAGATGACGGGCTGTGTTGTATGTAGGTGAACCTCTGGAGGCGACAATAGGGCGGAGAGGAACATCAGGGCGGAGAGGCCGGTGGCCTCTCCATCCAACTCTACCGACATCTCAGACCATCCAGCTCATCCTGCCCTAGGTTCTTTGGCCAGCCGAAGATTCACAAGTTGTTTTCAGTTTCAGGGCAAGTTCTACGAGCAGACAGCTGGGACCCCCATGGGATCTCCTTTATCCCCGGTCCTTGCTGATATTTTCATGGAAGAGTTTGAAAACTCTTCCCTCAACACCGCCGACCTCCAACCCAAGCTGTGGCTCCGATACGTGGATGACACCTTTGTGGTTTGGCCACATGGCAGAGACACACTCCAGGATTTTCTACAACATCTCAACCAGCAACACCCGAGCATCAAGTTCACCATGGAAACGGAAGAAGACGACAAGATCGCGTTCCTTGATGTTGGCATTTCCAGAAACCCAGACGGCTTCCTACACCACAACGTCTACAGAAAGCCCACGCACACAGATCGGTACCTGAACCAGCGCTCCTTCCATCATCCAAGCATCAAGTCATCGGTCAACCGTACGCTCGTACAGCGCGCCTACAACATTTTTGACAAGGACAGCCTTCCCAAGGAACTACAGCACATCCGAACTACCCTCAAACGCAACGGTTACAATCCCAACAAGATCAGCACAGCGAAGCCGGTTCCAAACCCCGAAAGCAAGGTAAGTGATCTAACCCTCTCTGCTTGTCTCCCCTATCTAGGTCCGACGTCTCACAAACTACAACGCATCCTCCGACAAGCAGGCATCGATGTGTTCCACTCAGCCCCCAGCAAACTCCAAGGACTGCTACACACCCACAAGGACAACCCGGACCCAAACAACAGAGCGGGAGTCTACCGGATCCCCTGTGAGTGCGGTAAGGTGTACATCGGTGAAACAAAACGCAACCTCCCCATCAGATTGAAGGAACACCGAGCACACGGCCTCAGAGGACATTTCGAGAAGTCCGCCATCGTCAAGCACTCGCACATCAAGGACCACCAAATCGACTGGCAGGCAGCCCAACTCATCACACCCATCGACGCATGGCACCCCAGACGCATCAGAGAGGCCATCGAGATCGTCAAACAATACACCGTGCCACAGGACATCGTTTTTTTCATCAGCGACATTTGGCGACCGATACTACAGACTGAAGGATCTTCTATATCCAAAGTCCATAACCCACCCCAGACTGAGGGATCCCCTATATCCTAAGTCAACCACCCTCCTTCCCCCTGTGCTTGTTAACAACTGATTCAGTTCAGTGAGCACACACTCCTCTCCCCCAACCCCTACGATCATATATAGTCTCATCAGTTCCCGCCTGGGCGCCTCAACGACCGATACTTCAGACTGAAGGATCTTCTATATCCAAAGTCCATAACCCACCCCAGACTGAGGGATCCCCTATATCCTAAGTCAATCACCCTCCTTCCCCCTGTGCTTGTTAACAACTGATTCAGTTCAGTGAGCACACACTCCTCTTCCCCAACCCCTAGGATCCTAGTATCTACAGTTCCCGCCTGCGCGCCTCAACGAACTAATCCTCCAGCATCCTTTCATGGGATGATCCTCCAGCAGTCTACTTAAGCAGCAGCATTTTCCAGAGTCCGGCTTTCTCCTGAGGACGATCGGAGCATACTGATCGAAACGTCGAGTTGTACCCCCAGTTCTTTTCAGAACTAATTACTACTCAATTGAGATTCCACATGGTGTCACCGCAATTAGTCTTACTTAATACTTTGGTTGGTGTCAACAGTACCCACAACATAAACACTACGACAGGCATTCGCGGGTACCAGCTAAAAATAGCATGGCGCGGCGTTGGGGCGCATGCAACGTAAATAATAAGTGCCGAGTCTGTACCTAGACATGCAGCGTGTGCGTGTGAATCCGGATATAGAATCGACGCATCGATCATCGTGTCGCGCGCTGCAATGTATCGTACGTGTACAATGTACATTACGTGGCGCATGGCCAGGGCTTTTGGTGGTCGTATGCTGTCAAAGTGTCGACTAGCAAATAAAAAAAGAGTGAACTGAATACTGCCACATCCAAATGCATAAAACGTGATGTTTTTTTCGGGTTAACATTGTGTTTTTTATTTATGTTTAATTGCTGACAAACTGTAAGTGTTGCAATACTGTTTTCATGTAGGCTACATGTAATAAAACCCAAACGGAGACACTCGGACAGATAAAGGAAACTTTAGTCTTATTGGCATGTGCTGAATTGGAGTGTGTTAATTTTTCATTGTTATTATTTTTATTTTTAAAGATTGCCTTGGTGCCCGTTACGTTTTTTATCATTGCCGTGATGCCCTTTGAAAATCTTAAAAATTGCCTTGGTGCCCTGATTTTTTTTAAATGTTTTCATTATTGTTGTGTTCAGTCCCTTACAAAAAAGTTCTATACAAGTCTATAGAACGCCGTATAGAACTCTATAGAGCTCTATAGAGCTCTATAGAAATTAAAAAAATCTATAGAAACTCAAAAATAATTCTATAGAGTTATTACTTTCTATAGAGTTCTATAGAACCAGTTATCTATAGAGACCAATCTCTATAGAATTCCACTGACTCGGTAAGAATATAGAATTCTTAAGAAACATGTTTTTCTACAATAAAAATAGATGTGTGGGAATATTATTTCCTGTTTAATTCCAAATTAGACCATTAATTAATATGACTTGTTCTCATCCTCCCAAGTTTTAGTAATTTTATTCCCAAACTTTATTAACCCTAACTCCCTTGGCCCATTTGCTTACACAACCGGAATCCTCCAAAATCCTTCAGTAGTAAAGCAAGCACATGACATGTATGCACACATGTCTTTCTAATCTGTGATACATGTACATGGCCAGGGACCCTCCCTGCATGCATGGAGCAATAAACAGTGTCCACTGACCCAAGCACTGACCTTGCAATCACTACAACAAACATGGATGCACATGTACCATGGAAAGGCAAGTATGCCTAATAACCTCAATCCTCCAAAATCATTCACTTCAGCAAAGAGCATGTAACCTCAATCCTCCAAAATCCTTCACTTTAGCAAAGAGGATTTTGGAGGATTTGGGAAGGTTAGGGTTAACGTTTTTATGATACATAGACTCTACTTGATTATAGGCAATGACACGTACAGATTTACTATGACACATTGATTTGACATTTGTTTATTATTGGTTGAACCTCTCCCCCCAACAATAAACATAACAATAATACCGCTTGAAACAACACTATGTTCAAACTTCGGCAGGCCCATAGGGGAGGGGGAGAGTTTACTCCTTGAAACCCCAACCTTTAACTACGTGAAAATTCCGGGGGGTACTCCCATGGACCACCCACTCCCCGGGCCAAAAAGTGTGGGTACATGCATGTATCAACCCACTCCCATGCCTATCCCCCACCCCTATCCCCTCCCCTACCCTCCCCTACCCTCCCCTCCCCTCCCCTCCCCATCCAGATTTATGCCCGTGCTTTGTACAAATGTTACATAAGCCTATACGTGTACATAGTAAAAGTGGCATCCTGTTTAGAATTTGGTATATTAACCACCCCTTATAATTTTTGTTTAGACCCATTCCCTCATAATTGCACTTACCTCTCCTGACAATGGAATATCCCAAAGACCAAATAAACACCTTGTGCAGGGTCTTTGTCAGAAGGTCATTATATTCCATGTGATGACCAGTTACCACCAGCATGGATGGATTTATGCCACAAGTAAGAATAAAGCTTGGAGAAGTTCTCTTTTTCATCTCCTGATTGTTCATCTTTTATTATTTCGGGTATGTTACTTTCATTATCATAACTTTGATAGTTTATACCACTGTTTTGATATGGAATAATTTAGTTATTATTACTTTGAATTGCTTTAGAATGTATATGCAGAGATGTGAAGAAAAGGAAGTTTCAATTCCTTACAGTTTCTTTATACAGTATATACTTATTGTTATGAAGATCTAGGAGCATTGATGTATAGTGCTTTTATATTTAGTCAAAATAAGTTTTGTTGTTACCTACATCATGCTTACATGTATATAGGCCTGTTATTCAGTTTCCATGTATACTTTAAGCCATATAGCTGGAGTATCAGGCATGAAACAACAAGCCATTCATTCACTATTATGTTGTCAGTGTGGCTCATTAGTATTCATGGTGTGTGCATGTGTTGGCTATGGCTGTACAGCTTGTACTGGGAACATGTGTGACCCCATGCTGAGCCAAGAGCCTTGATTCTGATAGCCAAGTATGTTTATGGTCCAGTAGTTTTGTGATACACTAAAGTACATTGAGTGGAAGTAAACAATTAGAGTTATGAGTTTGCATTATTTTATATATAAGAACAAGAACTTCAATGACAAAAGTATGTTAATCATGCATCTGTGATTGAAAGGAATGAAATGTAGTAGAGTTAGCATATACCTTTTAATGGTTTTTAATTTACAGTTTAGGTTTCCTAGAATGTCATTTCAATTGTTTTTGATCAAGATTTATTGTATATTCCATGTGATGTTCCGTTACCACCATTAAGAATAAAGATCTGAGAAGTTATCTTATTCAACTCCTGACTGTTCATCTTTTATTCTTTCAGGGTCATCGGCTATTGAATCATTAATGTACCCCATGTAACTGCAGTTATTTGGCAGTCAGACTGAGTGTTCCTGTCCGACCAGATGACATACAATTACGCCCCTACAGTGATGAGTACCCTCAGCCCACCAGAGTACAATGGAAGTGGAACCATGCAGAGGATGAACCAGTATTACCGACATCAGCTGAGGGGATAAGAAGGCAGGACATGTAGCCAGAGGGTGATCCATCAGTGAGCACGTGGGATACAGTTGAAGACATTAATAGTACCATCCAGCTATATCTACCAGACGACATGAGAGACTTGAATACGGTCTTTGAGTACGATACAATGGTCGCACCACCACACAGCCTCTCCATGTATCTATCACATAGGAGTGAAGACAGGATAAGCAGCAGAGAAAACAAATGGTCGCAACCGACTTGCAGAAGGTACTGAACCATGTGAACAGTGACGAGGTGTAGGACAATTGAAGAATATAGGGCTGGAGATGTAACAGACACCTTGGACCTTCCTCGAAGGAATGTCCCATACGGTGGAACCAGCAGAAATGACAATGATCAACCCCCGCCCCCGAGTCTCTGTCACGTTATTTCTGTGCAGTAAAGGGCAGTTTGCTTACTTACCTTCATCATGAAAACTTTCCCAGAAACTAACATTATTGATCAGCAGAACGAAAACAATTAAAGATAAAAATGGAGTCATTGTGCTTTTCCATGTAATACAAAATAATTGACGAAAAGTGGAACTGCACGGTTTGAACAAACTGTTCATATGACATCATTGACTGAATTATCAGTGAAAAGGGTGTATACCCTGTACCAAAATTGAATTGGATTTGTACATTTATATGTATCATGTGTTTTAATAACCACAACATATCCATGCACGATACTGCATTATGATGCTGTTATTGTTTTCAGGGTATGAGTAAAATTAAAATAAACATTTTCTCCCATTGAAAATTATATTTTGGAGACAAAAACTCCAAGGACATTGTTTTAACACCCAATCTATCAGTATTTTTCATTTTGAGTAAGTCTTTGATTTTTATTTATTTATTTATTTTTGTTTTTAACTAATACTTTGTTGACGACCTGGTCAATTGTTCTAGCTTATTATTTAAAGTATAAAGTACACACGTATTATTTTTGTTCTGTCTATATTATTCTACTTTTGCAGAAAACAAATAGATAACAATAAATAAATATATATCAGTCTAAAACAAATATTTTCAGCCTTGTTTTTTATTACAAAACTATTTGGAGACCACACATGTTTTTCTAAAGAACAGTTTATTTGTAATTGTTCTATAGAATTCTATAAATTGTTCTATAGAAATATACAAATTGTTCTATAGAACTGTATAAATTGTTCTATGGAACTGTATAAATTGTTCTATAGAACTCTATAAATTGTTCTATAGAACTCTATAAATTATTATATACAACTCTATAAACTATTCTATACAACTCTATAAACTATTCTATACAACTCTGTAAGCTATTGTACCAAATACTATAGAAATTTTCTATAGAATTTATCAAGTTTCTTTAGATTTCTATAGAAACGGTTCATTTTTTAAAGATTTTTTTTTGAAAAGTGGCCCATTTTTCTATAGAAATTCTATAAGCTCTATAGAATTTGTATAGAAATTGTATAGAAACTGTATAGAAACTGTATAGATAGATTCTATAGCACTCTCTATAGAAATCGGTATAGAAATTCTATAGATTTTCTTTTATAGAATTCTATCTAGAACTTTTTTGTAAGGGGTTGGTTAGAAATAAAATATGAAATGAGCCTTCTTCATTTCAGAATTAAAGCAAAAGCATTATTGTACACTAATGTGCCTGATCTTTTCCACTGTTATTAGAATGGAATCCGTTATTAATTAAAGAAACATTAGTATTGCCTCAGAAACAAATATGCACATAATAATAGGTAACTGACAACTGTTGTTTATAATGCACGTTCTGATGCAAAATGCCTGAATTACTAAAAACATTGATTTGATTAACAGTATTTTTAAAAACATACGGGCGAGTGAAAAGGCTTGCGGGCTAGTGAAAAGTTTGGTTTACTAGCCCGGTCGGCGAGTGAAAAAAAAGTTAAGGGAAAACCCTGTGAGTTCCATGGAGGCCGCCATTTTTAATTCAACGTATGTGGTAAACCGCATAGGGTCATGTGTAATTAACGTAAACAAAAACTTGACACAATCTGAGCTCTCGGATCGGAGTGTTTCGTCAGTTCTCGTAGTCATAAACATCATCAATAATCAATATTTATTAGCTAATTTGCATTGAAGGTACATGACCTCGAATTCTTATTGGTTAGTTGCGTATTCTGTTGTCAAAACAAGTCAAAACACAACGATGTTGTCAGGTGATGACGTCGGGCCTATGTAGTGTGCGCGCGTTGGGCTTCTAAAAGGGCGCGCCGTCCGATTACGACGCGCATATGGGCTTCTAAAAGGGCGCGCCGTCCAAAAAGAGTTTAAGTCTGTGACATTCTAGGTTAGACATTGGGCCGAATAAATAAAAAGAAGCATTTGCTTTTTCTAGGCTTTTTCTTGAATATTTATAAATAAAACTAAGTAATTGCTCATAAGCAAAAGCTTCTGCTTATAAGCAGAAGCACAAGCTCGTTTCTTGTAAGCAAATGCTTTACAAATTAGCAAATGCTTGAAAACATATAAATAAAACCTTTTACTTGTAACCAGAAGGATTTTCTCATAGTTTTGCAAGCTCCTCCATACCAGCTTGATATTTTACTCACGCCTTCATGCATAACTGTGAGCACCATGTTCATGCATGTAAGAGAAGGTCATAATATGAATAAGAACAGGATTAATCGTGCTGAGACATCTCCGGGCACCGGAGATGTTTCGAAAAATGCATCGAAAAAGATGCATCGAAAAATGTTTCGATTTAATAAGGAAAATGTTGAGTGGCTTGCACAAACATTTCTGCCCGAAAGGCATGAGACACGTGGTGGATGCTTGTCACCAGTGGAGCGCATGGAGATAACTTTGCGTTATTTAGCAGATCCAGGCTACCAGACCTCAGTAGCAGAGGTAATGGGCCGAATAAATAAAAAGTAGCATTTGCTTACAAGAAGAAGCACCTAGAAAAAGCAATTGCTTACCAAGCAGAAGCAAAAGCAAAAGCAATTGCTTAAAAACGTATAAATAACAATTTGCTTTGACTAATAGCTTTTTCTTTATCTTGCCTAGCTTAGGTCAACAACGATAGCGGTATTCATTCCGAAGGCGTGTATAGATGTACACGTTTTTTAGGTCTATGTTGAATTTTCATTTTTCATTACACTTCAATCATGGCTGCCAACAGTGATTCTGATCAAACTGCCACATCTGTGTGTAGTGCTGGTTGGCATCATCAAAGAACACCCTGTTCTCATGGAGAAAAGTCAGTTACCAAACACCAAAGAAAGAAAATTGAGGGCACTCAATGATGCCAAAGCAACCATTGCTACAAGCACCGGGAAAAACATGCATGACAAACACATTTTGAAGAAGATCGCCAACATGAAAGCACATATTAAGAAGAAAACATATGTAAATCAAACAGGTAACCGCATCCCCATCATCTCTGCTACTGAGGTCTGGTAGCCTGGATCTGCTAAATAACGCAAAGTTATCTCTACGCGCTCCACTGGTGACAAGCATCCACCACGTGTCTCACGCCTTTCGGGCAGAAATGTTTGTGCAAGCCAATCAACATTTTCGATACAATTTTCGACAGGTGCCAGGAGATGTCTCAGCACGATTAATCCTGTTCTTATACACCTTAGGACCTTCTCTTACATGCATGAACATGGTGATCACAGTTAAGCATGAAGGCGTGAGTAAAAGATCAAGCTGGTATGGAGGAGCTTGCAAAACTACGAGCAAATGCTTCTGGTTACAAGTAAATTTATGTTTTCAAGCATTTGCTAATTTGTAAAGCATTTGCTTACAAGAAACGAGCTTGTACTTCTGCTTATAAGCAGAAGCTTTTGCTTATGAGTAATTACTTAGTTTTATTTATAAATATTCAAGAAAAAGCCTAGAAAAAGCAAATGCTACTTTTTATTTATTCGGCCCATTGGGGATAACCCAGCCCACTGTAAGTACATACGTTGCAAGTACTTTGGACCGCATATCTGCCCAACGCCCAACATGGATAATATTTCCTGTGTCTCATGCTGATCTGACGGACGCAAAGCAACGGGGGGCTGATAAGTTTGGTTTTCCCTTTATGCTTGGGGCCATTGACTGCACTCATGTACGTATTGATAAGCCAAGTGGACAGTTCGGGGACGAATTCGTAAATCGCAAGAACTTTCCTTCATTCAGTCCTTCGGAATGAATGCCGCTATTGTTGTTGACCTAAGCATTTGCTAGTCAAGATAAAGAAAAAGCTATTAGTCAAAGCAAATTGTTATTTATATGTTTTTTAGCAATTGTTTTTGCTTTTGCTTCTGTTTGGTAAGCAATTGATTTTTCTAGGTGCTTCTTGTTGTAAGCAAATGCTACTTTTTTTTTTATTTATTCGGCCCAATATCTCGGCCACCCCCCCCCCCCCCCCCCAAGATGGAATAACAGAAATATTTATAAAGTGGCAATTTTCAGTCTTGAGCCTCTTGTACGTCTGAAAATAAAATGATTCACTTTTAATTGTATAAAAAAAGTTTTAAAAATGTAAACTGCCATTGTGACACATGTTTTTAAAAACCTGTTTCAGCCAGAACATAAGTAAAAGTTCATTCTGTTCTGTATGAAAAGGACTAGAGGAACTTGATGAATACAGTTCATACCTGGGCCCTAGCTGTGCATGCAATGGATAAACAATTTCTAAAGTAGTACCAGCAGAGCAAGGTACATGTAATACTTACATGTATAGTTTTGTTGATGTGATACAATTGATCAAATCCTTCAGAATCTTCCTGCAAAGAACAGTATCTCCTTGCTTCTTCAAATGGAGTTGGTGTAAAAAGTTCACTAATCTTTCTTTTCCTTGGTCTCATTGTTGTAAATCTGTAAAGAAATCACACAGATACAATACCATATACATGTACATACAATGTATTTGGAGACGTAAACGGATACCTGGCGGCAACTTTTCTGCAGGAAATAATTGCTATTATCTTTTAAAGCTAATTTAAAACATTTTGTATTATTTTATTACTTTATTTAATTATAACATTAATTTAGAAGCAAAGCCTTTCTGTAAAATAGTATTTCTTGGTTACAGAAGATTTGTTTAAAGGACAATAAAGTCAAACAGTCATTTTTAGAATACATTTTGCATAATGTTATAGTTAAGTGTAACCTTTTACAGAGGCAATTCTTTACTGTAGAACAAAAATTGGTACCTGGTACAGGCAGAGATGGGTGTTGTATTTGAATTAGCCCTTGTGCACTAGAAATAGCTTCCAGTCTACAAGAATACTCCCTGATATAGATATACTATGAATAATAGAAAGCCTGGTTACCAGGGAGTATAATATTGTTAAAGGTACTACATGCATACATAAATGCCTGTTATCAAGAAACCAGTGTAATAACCACCGCACATCATACATGAAGATTCACTACTTTTGAAGTTGTATGCCACACACATTCATCACTTGTATCATTATAAATTATAAAGTTTCAATTTTCCACAACCCATGCATTAACCCTCCGACATGTGCTTCAGTTGAACTTTAGTGGCTATAGTGGTCAAAACCAGTCAACTGCCTGTTTTGACCGTTGACCAAAATGTGCACACAGGGGTATATTTGACTGTCATTTTGACCACCCTGATGAACAATACAAGAAAATGCTTTTACCAGTCAAAAACGATTGACTCATTTTGACCTGTAAATGTACTTACTACACAGGTATGACAGTGTTTGACTATTAATTTCACTAGATACACATGTATACCTTGGCAAGTATATCAACATTTTTGACTGATTTTGACCCTTGCAGTCACACAAGGATCAAGAATCAAAATAATGTTTTACACTGCAATGCCTACTTGAAGATGGTTGTTTTTTATTTGTTATTGTAAATTATGGTTTTATTGCCTACCCCTCCCACAGGATGTTAGGGCAAGAAAACCCATCTCCCCATGTACCCTAATTGAAGCACCTAAGGCTATAATTATATAATCAACTGGTCACTTACATGTACAAATGAAATTACAAGTTTGTTGTTTCAGTGAAGGATTCTCTTGTAAAATGCTGAATCTTAATGCAGGGTCATATATGGATGGACGTCTTGAGCAATTTTTTGAGAAGCACAGAATTGTGGTGATCAACACAATGATGCTGGTATAATGACTCACCCCAAACTGTAATGGAGGAACAGAAAATGTAACCAAGGAAAAAACAGTTCAATCATGTTTTATGTGAAGAAGTGATGGGTTCACTCGGTAAATTAAAGGGATAGCTCGAATGGTAGCACAGAGAGACTAACATTAGTTGTACAGACAATGGCATTGATTTGCTTGATTGTTGGTAGAATATCAATTAAGTAATGTTAAAAGGTAATTATGATGCTTGAAGTGGAGCATGTAACCTAGGTTACTTACTGGGTATGACTGGGTTACATGTTGTAGTCATTGCAAAACCATGTTGGAAACCGTGGTTCTGTAATATAAGATGGGAAATAGAGGAATTCCGGAAAGAATGTTGCATTCGACCGCCACTTTTTAAGGGTTTTTGGGAATTTTTTTGCAACCACTAACCAATCAAAACATTATTCTATCGATTTTTGGGGGTACAGAAAGCGAAAACTACCTTTAAAATCAAATTTGTTGATGGTTTTCGGACTTTATTTCCCTTCTAAAAAATCCTCCCCTTCAGAAAATAGAAGGATCCTATTTATAGTTGCCACTGCACATGTACAATGACCGTGTTGGTCACTAACGGGGGAGTTAACAAGATCAGACTGACATGTCATGACTGATTTTGCAGGAAATAAATATCCAGGAATAATTTGAAGTATATGTCCATCATCATCTAGCCCTGATAGGACCCTATCTACAGTGCAAAGTACACTTCCGATAGGGTCCTGACCAAGAGTTCTTCCTGTTCGTATACCTGTGTCACACCCCAAAATTTTTTCAACTTTTGGTTGTGACTTGTACAACTCTAATTCCCACACATGTAAGCAACCATTTAGGACCAAGGGTTTTATTACCATGGACGCAGGCTATAGTCTCTTCTCTGTCTGACTTGGTTTGGGTGATTTATGATGCAAGAAGGAGGAATTTGGCCATGTGGTGTTCTAGTGGGCGATTTGGGCCATTGTGACTACAGCTTTCGTCCAGTAAGCATCAAAAAGTCATAATCGCTACAAGTGTCTGCAAGACACAGCATCACCTATTTTACATTTTTGAACATAGGTGAGTTTGCAAATTCCTTGTTCTCTTTTATGAACATCATTTTAGTAATTAATAGGATATTTAATCATATGATATTCTGCTGAATTATTTGCTCATTACCCTCTTGGTACGTGACTTTGTATTAAATGATTGTAGATTTATACTTTGTAGCCCTCACGGCTAACATATATGGATCGCATGATTCCTTCATTTTTATGATAGCTATTTCTGATATGATTTGAATAGTTACTGAAGTAATATTTTAATAGCTGATTGATCGTTGAGTCCTAGACTTTAGAATTTACATGTTAAAAGTTAAGGACAAAGTTTCTTGGTTTCACGTCAGGAATTATTGTATAGCACAATCCAATTAAGACATCACTTTCTATGATACCGTATGTAAGACATGATATTATTTTAGCATAGGATTGGTTATCCCAGTTCCTTAGTTTTTGATCCAATTTTATTGTTGTTATTTTAAATTCTATGATTTTCGGTTTTATATAATTTATCACTTCCAAATTCACTCTGATTGCAATTCACATAAGCTGTGCATAATAATTTGGAAGTTGCAACTGTTTCCATATTTTATTTACAAGGTTTCACACTAGTTGTATTCAGTTTTTTTGTTTTTTTGTTCATCAGTTAGTTTATAGCAAAGACACTTTCATTTATTGTTTGACCTTGATGACGTTTAGCTTCAGAAATTCTTTTAGCTTAGCTGTACATAACATTTCGCGGGAACACTAGGAAATTAGTTACTCAATCAATATACATGAGTTCTGTATTTTGTAGAAGGGAATTCTTTCTGTCACAAATTGTTGTTATTATTTCAGCCCATTGTTAGCATGGTTTATTTTTAGTTAGAGAAAGTTCCTTTAATTTGGTTGTGCAGTAATGTACACAGTATCCAGTGCTGCATTGTTTATATTATAATTATGCCAGGCAGGATAAGTAGTTTACATAACATGTGGTCAAGCACTTTTTACTGTGTATGTGACTACACTGAGCTCTAGCACTTAATAGGGACTGTGTGTGTTGACAGTTTTATTGTTTTCCTGGCTGACCACCACTGGAGTTGTTTGCTATTCAATTCCCTGGTGTAAATAGACTTTCACTGGATCATTGAAGATTTTGTTTTGGTGAATATTTAATCAGTTGAAGTTAGGGTCAGATTTTCTAAGTGATTTTATATTTTGTTTATTTAAAGTTGATTATTATTATTAATGCAGGCTTAGTTGATTAATTAATAATTACATTGTGACTACAGCTTTCGTCCAGTAAGCATCAAAAAGTCATAATCGCTACAATCGTCTGCAAGACACACCATCACCTATCTTATATTTTTGAACATAGGTTGTTCAGCAATTGCCTCCAGCCCCTGATGTGCCGTGGACGGCCTTGATGTTTTGGCGTGTTGTTGTGGTGACTTCACCGATTGTTTCTATTTTCGTCTAGCCCCTTCATTTGTTCTACTAGCCCCATCTTCACTTCTTTTTCCTGATTTCCCTGGATCAATAACTTTCTTTGCTTTCGTTCGTGTGATTCTCCATTGAACTTTGTACCTGTCCGCGTACGTCGGTCACGTTGAATCAAGATCGTTCGGAGGATTGCTTAGATCATCATCGGCTAGCCATAGTCATCAACCCGCTAAGTTCCTTTTATTATTTTCCATTGTTACATTATATTAAATTTCATTCTCTTTGTAAACTTTGTAATATTCAATTTGGATCAGTATTGGTTTAATTCTCATTTTCATATGTTCGAAGATTGTTTTGTAATTTGTTTGCTTGAATATTTGACAGAATACATATTGAAATTCCGACTGTCAAATCGACCTCTTTTCGTTATTTATTTTGTTTAATTTTGTCTTACCATTGAACCGGTAATTAATAATAATATCGGGAGTCCCTTTTAAAGGAAATACCCGTGACACCTGTAAAGTTTGCACTGAATTTGTTCTCCCTTTTTTTACCTGTCTTCGTTGGCTGAACCGAGGAAATGCTTCTTTACTGCCTCTTGGTGAAATGATTTTTTTTTAAATATGTCCAAAAAAAAGAGGAATTCTCCGACATTTCTCAGAGCAACGGCCAATCTGTGTGCAAACATTTCATGCCGTTCATCGAGCGATGACCTTGTCACATTGGGGTCAGAACATCGATTGCGCGGCAGAACATCAATTGTGCAAGGGCGACAGGACTGTGCTTACATTGCAGGCGATTTAATGAGACGTGTTCTGCCGCGCAATTGATGTTCTGACCCCATGCGCATTATTCAGCATGAACGGCATGAAAAGTTTGTACAGAGTTACAGTGCCTGCATTTCCTCGGTTCAGCCAACGAAGACAGGTAAAAAAGGGAGAAAATTCAGTGCAAACTTTACAGGTATACGAACAGAAAGAACTCTTGGTCAGGACCCTATCGGAAGTGTACTTTGCACTGTAGATAGGGTCCTATCAGGGCGACAACATCATCCATAAGATTACACTATTTTATTGGTTATATTAAACGAGAAAAAGTGGCGGTTGGATACGACATTCTACCCGGAATTGCTGAGTTTACTCAAATATACCACTACAATGAGGAATAGATGCACACAACGCCATACACGATCGGATAGCCTATCTAGGGTAACGCGTACGTTAGGGCTAAGTTTACAAATGAGGTCACAAACTTCCAGGCTAAAATCTCGGTAATTCAACAGTCAAAGACTGTTGGAAATAGAACAATGCATAGGCCTATTAGGAACTAAGAACATTAACTAATCACTGGTTGTACTCACATTCATTAAAAGACGCACAGAATTAGGAAAATTGTGGTAATTTGGGTGACATTCACAATCAGTCAATAATAGTGACTGATAGTGACAGATACACATGTACACTTTACGAAGTGAAAATGATTTTTTACATTAGGCGTGAATATGTACAGACTCTTGAGGGCGCTATTTACTTTGCCCTCACAAAGAGATTGCTTTTCCACACTTCATCTTATTCCAGATTGTTGTAAAAATGTTTTTAATCTTGAATTGAACATAAAAATCAGGTTTAATGAATATTCTTGAAAGACCAATAATGTGGAAGGTGATTAACATTTTCGCAAAAAGTACTTTGAAACTTTGAAATTTTATTATTTTATTTATGACCACAATAATCACACATTGAGTTCCACGCATTGAGTTTCTTTCTCAACTTTCTGTTGCTTTCCTTGGATTTGAAAAAGTCAGAGATAGGCTAAATAACAAATAAATAAAATTGAAGAAAACAGCTATTTTAGCTGCAATTTTCTTTAAAACATACAACCAGTTTGGCATGGATGATGGCCAGGCCAACCTCCATAATCAGTAGCGTAACTACGCATGGTGGCATAATTTAGTTGGTTCCCTCACCCCACGCAGGGGGGGGGGGGGGAGAACCAAATTGGCAAATATTCAGTGCTTAGAAACACAATACATTTGCAGTCGGCACACCCATAGCACTGAACATTTATTCTGGACCAACCCTCGTTCTAGTACCTTTAATGTTTGATTTGCCGACTGATGCTCTAAATGCTGACTGAGAAAAAATACTGGGTCCCCCCCCCCCCCGCTTGCTACGGCCCTTCCCCCTATTCAGAATTTGAGGTTGCAGGATACACAATATTTAAGTATTGCGCATCGCTGAACACGTATACAGCAGGATGAAGGTCATGGTGAACTTTATACTGTTACGAATCTTACCCTTTGATTTGGTAAATATTAGCACCCTCTATTTCACTTCTTCCATTTCCAATGTTTTGCTTACGATGCAATTTCAAGCAGTCTAAGTCCCAGGTTTTGTTTCGTCGGACCCTCGATTGTCCGCTATGAATATGCAATCCATACAAGGACGCTACTTTTGCTCATGCATATCCAGCGCCAACGCAATGCATAAAGCAACACCAGCGAGAGCCTTGTGTGCGTGCCACACCCTCCCGCCACGTGGCTTGGAGCCGTCCTTTGGACTTACTCTATTTTTCTCCTACTTTCCTCGGAGTCTACCCTAGCACGGCCAAATAGTCACCGTGACTGACCCGCTCAGTCCTAGGCCTAGGTCCATGTGCCGTGCTCCCATGCGCAATTGCTGCTTCCCTCATGCAATAGCTTAGCATCCCCACCCAGTAAGAATTACCCCTAGAACACGCCCTCCTTTCTAAGTTGTCACTCACTTTACTTTCGTCAAATACCTTTCCTTATAAAATGTAATGGAACAAGGACCTTTTGTATACTCTGATTTTGCACACGTTTCTACCCTTAGACGCGCGGAAGGCAAGCTTCTCATTGGCTAATACGCTAAATTAGACTATAAATGTTTTATTCATTCCTAGGCTCCAGATTTCTATATAAACCCAGAGATTTCCTCATCTCGGCGAAGTGTGATTCCGAATAATATCTGTGTGACTCGATCCGATCCATGACAGTGCGATATACCGAACTATTACAGTCCAGAGCCTCGATCATTCGTTGAACCAATGGTGCAGTGCGTCGATCGACCATTGGTTCGCCTAGCTAATGCGGTCTAATACACACTCTGGCCCCGTCCAGACACCCCGTGTAGTCAAGCCCTGGTGGTCCCCGTCGTCGAGACTGACCAGCCGTCCGTCTCTCGGTGTAGCAGTGCCCGTACCGTATACCGAGTGACAAGCCGCATGAACGAATGATGGTCCTGGCTGTATCTGATCCCTTTGTAGTTGGTATTACTGGTACACACCATTCGGAACTCGTATTATGTCTAACTATTAAGTCTAATTATTGAACGCTACCACTCTTTTTATATGTCATTAATGCCTTTTATTGTTGTTGAATGCAGAGAAGATAATAAACCAACCCCATTTCATATTGTCACAACAAAGTTTGTGTCCACCCTATTATTTTGTTTACCCACAAAAGTGGGGAATGCAACAATACCAATATTTAAAAATCGAACATTGTAACGTCCACAATTCAATTCAAGTTTAATCGCGTAGGCTATATGCCCAAATAAAATGAAATCAAAAGCAAAACTCCTCAATGTTGTACATGAACGTGGTAGGTTGTCAATGGTCATCATAAGTACAGTGGGATGTTATTGCAGCACTGTACACAGATCACAACAATGTACTACAACATGCACCCCAGTCCCACTAAATAAACTCCCATCGCAACCAATGCTAAATACAAATATAAGCCCTAAGATGTTTAAAACCAAAAGAAAAATATATTGATTGATGTCTGTTCTTTTATTTTCTTCTCAATTTAATGTACATAGTCCAGACGCCCGTTGAGTTAATCTCATCCCAATGGAAACCACCCTCTACAGTAGTGAAAACGCCCACACTGAAAAGTATTCATTTTGGGGAAAAGGCCTTACGCTTGAAATCAAATTAGGACTACCTTTTCATGGCCTAGTGTATCCAAAATACTTGAAGTCGGAAGTCAAGGACCCCAGGTCATGATATTGGACCATTTTTACACTATACAATCCCTCAAATATATTGGCCTCAAATCTTACAAATATGATACAAAACAGACCTGATGTACACAATAATTATGCCTTGTATACTCCATTACCCCCATTAAAACACCTATAATAATTCTCATAAATCTCTAATATTAGTAAAACTACTTTTGTTTTTAAATCTACAGTCAAACATTACCTAAAGGTCATGAATCAAACGCTGTTTGTAAACGTTTTCGAATTTCTCACAAATAATTGAAGTCCATCGGTGAGCCTTCTGTTAAATTTTTAAAACCATTTTAGAGGGCAAAAAGGCGGACAATTTTCTGAAAAAAAGTAGCCCCTGGTAAACATCCGACCAGAAAGTTTTTTGATTGAGGTCACAGAACATTAACACCCCCCCCCCCCTTCAAAGGTTAAAATTGGGTCAAATATTTGGCTGTGGGTGACCTATGGAAGATTTTGTAGCTACATTCGATAGATCGTGTCAAAGTTTCATGAACATCGGCTGAAGAATACAGAAAATACGGAGGGGGAACAATGAGGTCCGCCAGGTCTGAGAACGAAAAAATGCCCAGGCTTGATAGGGTTAAGAATGCGTGTGACGTACGCGTGTGGTACGGTACCACCGCAGTAATAGCGGAAAACAGTGGTCTCCGGATTAGGTTTCTCACTTATTCAATGTAAAAAGAAACAATAAGCATTCTCAATGCATGCCGGCAATTGCATGACAACCACACATAATTATTATTTTTACAAATTTGGTGCACCATTATATGCCTGTATTCAAATGGTCTGTCAGCTGATTCCCAACATGCACTGAAAATGTCAACAAGTTTTGTTTAAGTAATATCCTTACCTACTTAGTCAATAAATGAATTGATGACATCCTCAAGACGAGTTGTGTTTTGCTCTTCACCTGCTTAACTCTGATGGGGAAGATGGAAGACGCATGGTTGTACCATCACTGTTTTCACCATATGTGGACAAAAAAATAAGTGAACAAGAAATATTTTCAGTTTTGTGTATTGAGAAGTCAATAATTTAAAAGGTGTTCAATAAGAAAATTAATTTTAGTTGTACATACTTAATCTGCTCATTTTCCTTCTTATTCTGTGGGGGCTAAGGAGAGGGCATAGGCCACAATTGGATTCGCCAAGGCGTATATATTAAATGTTGTATAGGTCTCGAGACCGGTTTCAGTTGAGACCTTTCTCAAGACAAAATTCATTCATAAAACTATAGTTACCACAACTCGCAGTTCATGGGTGAGCAACCTCTTTTTGCTGAGCGTATCCATGTTGTTAAGCACAACAGCACAACTCGAATAATCATATAGTACGTGCTGGGTTTGATATGAATTGAGACGAGGTAATTGACATAACACTTTACACGTACTGCTCCATTCTTAAATGGGTAAATGCACCGAATAATTGCACGCAGACAAAAATAGTGGGCTGTATTTTGTCTGGGCCAGATGGTGTCTTACAAAGAGTGCAGGACGATCAGAGCATACTGATCGAAACGTCAAGTTGTACCCCCAGTTCTTTTCAGAACTAATTACTACTCAATTGAGAATTTCACATGGTGTCATCACCGCAATTAGTCTTACTTATCCTCCTCACCATGCAAAGCTACAAGTTTTACCTAAGAGTACAGGAGTTTGCACGGCATGTCTTAGGTTGGTCATGTTATGCCTGTAGTGTACATAACTTTCTTTAAATCGTTGATGATTTAAATAATATGAGTAATATTACAACAAAGTATCTGTATAACTGATTTTGTTGAACTGACTGGGGATGATTTGGTTAATAATTGCAATGGCTTTAGAAAAAGAAGAACTCATTGCGGGAGCTGGAAAAAGGGCCGGATAACGTTGTGTTTATGTACGAATGGTATGTTGTTGTTCACAGTTCTCACCGTCGTGAAATACATGAACAATTTACCTGGACCAGCCAGTACCCTAAAACTGTACAAAAATACTGTACTAACAAATACAATACAACAACAGGAGACTACTGAGATGCTAAGCGGCAACAAACCCACTGGTCCCCCTCCAATTACAAGCGCACATAAAAGAAAACCAAGCCCATTGCTACCCCTACCGCCAAAATTTCAATTAAATAAACAACAAGACATTACATAGGACCTAAAAATAGAAATAAATCATCGGGCAATACACACATAATAATTCAAATAGAAGTGTCAGTGTGCTCTGAAAGTCTTGAGAGGGCTCTACCTAGCTGGATAATGATACACGGGAAGCAATTACGTGGTATCTGGTGAAGACCCATGGTCCTAGATCTCAAGAAGCGGGATGGAACATGGAGTTAAGATATCATTTGATGTAACCAGGAGCCATGTTATTGAGTGATTTGTAAACGGTTAAGAGTACCTTGAAAATGATAAGTTTCCTGACTGGGAATCAATGTAGATCCATCAGAATGAGTTGAATATGCATGTTTACTTGCTCTGACAACTTGCAGCTGTATTTCAGACACGCTATAGCTTATAACGACTTTGTGATATGGAAGCCCATGTAACAGTCTACTCTATAAGAAATAAAAGCATGTAAAAGTCTCTCCGTTGTATCACGATTCAGAAACTTGCGTTAACTTGTAATTGAATACTGTCTTTTTATATTGGGACTTGAAATGAGTAAACAATAAATATGATAATCCCGGGAAAGGTCACATGCTTGTCACTAATTTCAATGAAACAGAAATCACCGATTCCTTTGTTTGATTGAATTTATTTCTGACGGAAAAACTAAACATAATTAGCAATACGTAGTTACTGTTTGGCGATCAAAATGAATAATAATAATAATAATAATAATAATAATGTGTGGACTTATATAGCGCACGTATCCACCAACTGAGTGCACGGCTGTTTTATTCCCATTGTGCGTGTACAATTAAGTTGAACAAACACGCCCGCATTATTTTCTTTACTCCAATAAATAGCAATGACGTCATGCAATTCATGAAAGCCGGAGTTGTGCTAAAAGTCTCAACAAACGATATGATCTAAGCCAAATTTGTATGCAATTTGACTAAAGTTTTTTTGCAGCTTCCTTAAAACCTGATACTGAGTTAAATTTTCTTGCAGGTTTAGGGTTTACTTGATGGTAATAAACACTATATTCAGAAAAAAAAATCTTTTTGTGTCAACTTCCCATGTCCGTTACTCTCATTTAAGCTACTTGAAATGCCTCCGAGTTTACCCCATTTTAAAGTGTAAGTACATTTTTTAAAATAAAATCCTTTCAGATTTCGACAGATTGGATATTTATGTAAACATTTATCAACATGTTTTGTCTGGGCCAATAAAAAAATGCGTATTTTTCAGAGATTTAGTTTAACGTATTTTTTGTTTGTTATGCGGTCACCGTCTTTTTTGCGTGTACAAAGCAATGGGACAAGTATTTACTACGAACGGACAACCGTGCGAACTAAACTTTCCCGGGGAAACACACACACACACAGCGCGCGTAACTTGAATAAAAAGTGAACACTGTAAACATTACGAAGGCCTGTGTAGCTGTCCGAGCTGCATATTTAGATCGGCGGATCACCTCAGCAATTTTTGAGTTTTGGGCTAGTTTTAAATAAAATTAGAGTAGTATGTATTGTTGCTAAAGATGAGTTTGGATTTCCACATACATGCACTTGGAAAATTATGTAGAATCTGTGGCAATCGCTTGAGAAAACGGACGGAAGAGCATCGGACATCGTTGCAGTGTCTTGAATACACCAAAGAAATTTTTGCAATATTTGGTATTTCTACATGGGAGGATACGCCTGACGTGCACCCTACATGCTTTTGTGATAAATGTGGAAGAAAAATCAGACACTACCGGACAGGTACGAGAACTTATAATACCTGTAGCATTACTCAAACACGAAAATGGTTAAAACACACAAGAGTGAATGATTGCAGTATTTGCACAATATTCTCTGATCAAAGCAGGCCAGGACGACCATCAAAAATAAAACGGGGTAGACTTCAACAAGAGAAAAAAGAAAGTCTTGTGTTTGGGCTATCAGAGGAGAACATCTTCCCTTCAAGTCAGTGTCAGATATTAACTGAAACTTGCACCAGCCTTAGCATAGTAGGGAGAGAGGAGGAACAATCTGTTTTCACATGTCCTATTTGTATGTGCATTCTTTCATCTCCATCCATCCAAACAAAGTGTGAACACTATTTTTGTGCACAGTGCTTTACTCGGTATTTCCAGCACAAGCAAAGTTCAGCTGTCCCTTGTCCAGTATGCAAAGCTCTCGTGAATTACAATGAAGTCTCTGACAGTCCAAGGGTACTGCGTATACAGTTGCAGAACTTGATTGTAGTTTGCGACAAATGCACACAAATTGGAAAATTTGGTGAACTCTACAACCATTCATGTCAACCAAGTAATGTCCAAGTTTCTAGAAAACAGGCCCCAACCATCTGCGAAACAACTGTTCCAAGTGAGAGGGATCATGAAATTTTGCAAGCTGCAAATCTCCTAAGGACAGAGGCCATCAAGCACACAAGAGGGACTCCAATACCTTATGCTATCGAGCAGGCCACAGATAGATGGACCTGGCTTAAATTGCAACAAGGAGACAAGGTTACATCACTTAAAACTGGAGGCAGAGTAAGCTAAAATACTTTCCTTTTAATTGATTAGGGGCTATACTTTTCATCAAATTGTATGCAAACAGTATAATTATTACAATGTCATTAAAAAATAGAAATAGACTTTTAAGTGTACCTATTATTACACAAATTGCATATATTATTAAAATTATCACCTTTCAAGTGAAATAAAACACACATTACATAAATCTTAATAAATAGTGAAAAGAATACGCAATCATGCATAAGTAATATCTTTACGTACAAATTTGTTTATAGCCTGCTGTTATAAAACAAGTGAGTTCAACACTCAATGAAAGACAACTCTACCAAAAGCCAGCATGATGACACATCAATGTCAGCCAACAAGGCCCTAGCCATGATGAGAGACTGTCATCTCGCCTGGGACCAAGTCCGCAAAATACGAAAGTGAGTACTAAATTTCATAATGTAGAACAAATTTAAAATAAACTTACATTTATAGTGACTTTGTTGTCACGACATAATATCACTGTATTGTATAATAATACATGCAGGTACCTTGCCACATCAACCATCACCTCTGAGCGGGCAATGAGGCAACAACAAAAACAACTGCTGCAGGATTATGTTCAGGGAGAAATGGTTCTCCTCCAATTTTCAAGCTCAAAAGCTGAGGCAGTCGATGGATACATACAGAAGTTGGCCCCATTTGTCAAAGTAAACAACATACCTGCAATGGTGCTCGACTATCTAGACCGGCTTGACAGGTTTGGCACAATTTTAATTTAATTATTTTGTTAAACCATGGAGGGAGGAACTTCCTCCATGGTTGAACCAGAGGTTTTAATTTTGGTGATGTATTGCACTAAACTATTAACATTGATTACACTATTAGTTAAATATTCAAATACTCAAATACTTTACTGGGGGGGGGGGGGTGACACTCTAGAAATTACAGTATTAAAAAAAAATCAACAATTAATACGTACATTACACAGCAACAAATAATTTTGACATCAAAATTAATTGTTTTCTCTAATAATTTAACTCATAGGTGTAACTCCCTTATCTCCCACAATGGCGTCATCCCTGACAATGAGATATGGTTGAAGATTGGAGGAGACAAAGGCGGCACCTCCTTCAAAATGGCTTTCCAGATTGTAAATGTTGAACGACCAAACAGTCTGAAAAACACCACAACAATCGCTGTATTTGAAGGAGATGACTCTTTTTTCAACCTCCAACAGACAATGCCTGCTGTTCTCAAGGATATTGTAGACCTAACCAACCATACATGGCGGTAAGATTTAAAGGCATAATTTTCACCTGTCATGGAAAGTACTCATCCCATACTAATTGTGAAAACTTAATGCGTTATATAAAAATGTAGGAAAAGTCATTGAAATTTCTCTTGTGATTAAAAAATATATAAAATCAAACAAATTTTTTATTTGTGTTATTTTTTTCTTAATTTTCTTAGTGGCCGGACATTTCGCCTGTTTTGTTTTGGAGACTATGCCTTTCTCACTAAGCTGTATGGAATATGTGCTTGCAATGGTAAGACAATTAATTTGTTTCATAAACAAAACACACGTATTGTCCTAAACACACATTTTTCCAGAAAACCTTTAAATATTTATGCTTATCCTTTATTTCAAATAAATAGCAAGATACAGTTGCATTTATTGTCGAGCATCCAACATCGACAGGCAACAGCCACTTAGTGAGCGGGGTCCATCTCCTCAAAGGACAATAGCCAGCCTACATGGACAGTACAGCAAGTTTGTTGAAGATGGACAACAAAGGCATCGTGCTAAAGACATTTCATACAGTGTGGTCCGCAAGCCTATGATCCAAATTGAGCCAGATCATGTAAGTTTTCTCTGCACACGATGTGTCAATATTGCGTACATGTAAATGTGCATGCCATTCAATATAGCCAAAAAATTAAAATGTTGAGATACGTTCTAAAATTTTGCTATTTCCACATAACATTGCATCACTCTTTTTGTATATTATTATGAATACTATAGGTCGTTGTTCCAACCCTCCACATTTCCCTTGGGGTATTCAAGAAACTGTTTGACCTTTTTGAGGATAATTGTCACAAGCTGGATGCGGCAATCCTCAAAGAGCGCCTTCAAGCTGAGGATGAAACATCTAATTCTAGTTTTGATCTACTAGTTGCTTCAGAGGCTACAAGACAGCTCCAGGTACAGAAGCAGATCCAAGAGAAACATAGAGAGGTTAAACAAATTGAGGACCGACTGCCCCTGAGTGTGCTCAAAAACCTTGACAACCACACTGTACACAATGATCTGACGACAACCTTGAAACGGCTTAAATCCGACATTACAGAACTCGTAAGTAACACATTTTGAAAACTTATTTTACCGATGAGTGAGTTTTGCAGCTTTGAATGCACTTTAGTATTTAGGTACAATTTCTGTTTTACTTTTATTCATGAACCAACAGGAAAGTCAAGCTGAACATGTAGAACTACCTTTTGGTACAGGACCTGTGACAAGCAGTCTTGATGAGGTGTTAAATAAACACAAAGTTTGTCGTCAGGCTTATCATGGAAAATCCTTTGTGGGTAATCATGTCCGTAAATGCTGCCAGGTAAGTCACACAGGTTATTTCCTTGTAGTTCATGTACCCTTTTGAAAAAGGATGGATCAAATTAAAAACACATGTTATTTTCAATATTTATCAAATTTCATCAGCCTGGTGTCATAGAAGACATAACACGTCAGCCTCAACGAGCTATTGAGGAATTGCCCACAGATGACTTGCCGATTGCTGCATGTAATCGTTTGCAGAGGATGGCCGCAGAAATCCGGGAAAGATTCCACATCGTATTCATGCAGTTCGCGGATGTTCATGAAGCCATCAACCATTCTAATCCACTCAAAGAACTTGACATTGACCACACAGGTAAAATCTTGTTTGTGCTTAAAATGTAGTACTTGGACTTTCTCCTGCATTGTTCAGTACAGGTACATGTACGATACTCATGTATGTAATTTGGGTTTCTTTATCCTTAGACACATGCATCAAGAATTTCTTACACACATATAGGCAGACATTCTGAGGCAAACATCACGCCAAAACTTCACCTGCTAGAAGATCATGTCGTCGAACAGTTGAGAAGGTTCCGTGTTGGGTTGGGCCTACTAAATGAACAAGGTGGGGAGTTACTTCACACCGAATTCAACAGAGCTGGCAGAGCTGTGAATGGCATGAGGGACGAACTGGAAAAACTAAAGAGCATCATGCGTCGACACCTAACAACAACCTTCCCGAAGTCCAGTCTGAAATGAAATAATAAAAAATAACCCCATAGTAAATATTTAATAATAAGTTTCCAAATGCAGATTGCATGCTTATTTTAAGCTCTGTACCTTTAGAGCCTATACAGGATGTATCCATCCTGTTACAGGGAACAATTCCCATAGCAAGAACATTTAGACTGTATAATGTTTTGTGCATGCTGAATGCTAATATTGAATAGCAAATTATGAGTTTTGACTAGCAAATTATGATACATTTTGTGCACCAATTTGCCATTCTGTAAACGGAAAAACGCTCACTGCATATTAAAACTAACCCGGTCGAATAATGTCAAATACATTCTTTGAATTAATAGACTTTTCAGGTTGATTTTTAATTTCCCTGTAAATTATTTCACAATTACACATACTTTGAAAATACTAAGTTCAGGGTAATAGCAGGCACGTAGCTATGAGGGGGCAAGGGGGGGGGGGGCACATGCCCCCCAAAAAAATTCAGCTTGGTTTAAATTTAATAACCTAATTATCACAACTATACTATACAAATTATTGTGCGAACAATTCTGGCTCACAAGAGCATGCACGGAATGTGCCCCAAAAAAATTCCAACTCTGGCTACGTGCCTAGGTAATACTAATAGTACATGCACTGTAAGTAGAAGATGCCTTAAATTGTAGCATCCTTTATGAACTCACCCAAGCAGGAACAATTTGCAAAAAGAAAGAAAAAAAACTACTAGGTTATATTTTTACTTTCAAAGTATTTGGGAATGGATGCAAAGACTCAACTTCAAGCTTAACATTTTTGAAGGGTTGGTTATCCTACTAAAGTTTCAACAAACATTCTCAAGTGTTTTTTTTTTACCTGTTTAGTTTATCCTCAGAATTGATGCTGTCCATGGTGACTCCATGTCCTTCTCCATAGAAGATGACGAAGCTGAAAAAAAATGATTCACTGTTTGTAATAATCATGTTGCTTTCTCATGATTGTCACATCTCTTGCTTGCTGTCGACATGACCTCCATTGACATTGTAATGATAGTATAAATAATATTAATAATATGATCACAAATAAGAGGAAAATGAAGTCAGGACAGGTCTTGTATTCTTAAATGAGGAAAAAAATACTATATGTTGTTAATATTAAATACTGTTCAGCCACTCGATCACTGACGATATGACTGATTCTAGTTTCTTGCTGCCTGTATAATTTACTTTAGAGTGAAACTAAATAAATTACTGTTGATGATAATCCAAAGTTAATGGCTTACAATTTACATTTACCACTATTTCTACCACACAATTACTGTGACTCTTTTATACCTGAAGTGGACTTTAAATAATATTAATAGCAATCATGAAAACTTACAAAACCCATTTCAGAAATAATTATTATTAAGAAATAATTTATCGAAAAACTAGTACTCAATTAGAGTAGAGGTTAGAACACACATGGCGAACGGTGTCTGCATGTTTTGTGTGTACACACTATGTAAAAATTGATCTATACCGTGCTGGTACATACACATAAGTTCATGTACAGTACTATGCAATGGGATTGCTATGCATAGTACACGCGCGCACACACATGTAAACATGTAAAATTCGTTTTTTCTAAGACGATTTAACAATGAAAATCCCTTTGGCCCAGACTTACCTTATTTATTTATTGAAAGATGATGTCTCAATAGATACTTGGGTAGGTGGATTGTGTCGATGAAAAATGAGGAACTATCCATACCGATGGCTGCAAAATGCTCATTTGACATGTTTGAGTTAAGATCAACGTGGTCTTGGAAATGGCTGCCGTACACTCACGATTCGCAACCGCCAGAATTAGAAAATAAACAAACCCCTGGGCAGCGAAAACACTATCATGTGACTTTTTAAGTATTATATTTACATATTCATGAGTAAAACCAATATTTTAGCTTTCTAACCAATGACACTACAGCAAGGAGTAACCTTACCATATTTAGAAATGATTCATTCATTTTTCACACATACGCGCCCCCAGTATAGTAGTAAGGTAGGTCAACACGCCTTATTTACATACTGTAAAAAGTCTGACAACAGAGGGCGCACTTTTATTAAGGGGAAACAGCCGTGAGTGGTGCTCAAGGCGCATAAGGCTCATAAATCATTCCTGAAACCATCTCAGCTCCCTGCTGCTAACACCAGTGTTGTATAAGTTTAATTACTCGTTATGTCTTGTGACACGAACTACATGTTACTAAAGAGAAATAAAGGGTTCCAAGATGGATGCCCCCCATATAACGAGCTGACAGTTCACATGGTGAGTCCGTTCCACATTTATTTACTAGCGGGAAAAGACCCCAAAGATATAACATGGTGGCAGCGCTGGGTTCAGTAAATATCAGCGGACATTATAAGATCGTTATTGAGTGGCATTTTGTTTTGTTAACAACAAAATAGGCCTGCAAAAGTCACGTCATGTGCGTCGATGATTTTCGTCTTTGAACCGTGTGTACAGTATACTGCACGATGGCGCATTCGTCAGTGGGGGCGCCCTCCCCGTTAATCGGTCGGCTCGATATGTACGACCAGGAGGAGGACATTGCCAATTATATAGAGAGACTTGAGCTATATTTTGCAAAGAAATCTGCAGTATTATTGAGTGTTGTAGGGCCAACGGTATACAAGACTGTAAAAAGCCTGTCTGAGCCAAGCCCAGTATCAGACAAGACCTATCAAGAACTGTGTGACATGCTCGTTTCACACTGTGGACCTAAGCGTTTGGTCATAGCAGAACGGTTCCGTTTTTACAAGCGTAATCAGAGGGCAGGAGAGACAATTGCTCAGTATTCGGTCGAACTACAGACCTTGGCCGGTCCATGTAAATTCGGCATATTCCTTGATGATGCACTACGTGATAGATTGGTTTGTGGCATCGCCAGTGAGTACATCCAAAAACATATGTTGACAAAAGATGGACTGACTTTCCAGAAAGTTGTTGAGGTAGCAAAAACCTTCGAGACAGCAACACAAGATTTGAAGGAAATCAAATCTAAGGGAGACGGAGCCACAGGACACTCAGTGCACAGAAAACCGCACAAGCCCAAGTTTTCTGGAAAGCCACTTAGTAGTCGCAGATCTACACAGTCACACGCAGTGGGGAACATTTGTAATCATTGTGGCTATGACGTATCACATAAGTCCTGCCCAGCCAGAGGGCAGACATGTAACAATTGCAACAAGATTGGACATTTCTCGAAAGTGTGCAGATCCAATCGTAAACAAACGAGGGCCGTACTCCAAACCGACAGTGCATGCTCTGATGATAGTTTCACTAAGGATGAAAGTGAATTTTTCGTTGGTGCTGTTCACCATGACCCGCTGCACATAGATGACGTATGGAAGGAAAATCTGTACGTACACGGCAAGTCAGTGTCGTTTCTGCTTGACACTGGTTCGGAGGTAAACATCCTGCCGAAAGTGATCTACGAATCCCTCAATATTGCTGATAAGACATTGGATAAATCATCCACACGACTGTCTGGATTTTTCGGTGGTAAAGCCATACCACTAGGCCAAACCAGACTGAGATGCCAGGTGAAAGACAAGACACAGCCGTTACAGTTCCTGATCCTAGAAAAGGGGTCACCTGTCCTGGGAAAGCGAGCCTGTGAGTTGCTTGGGCTATTGCAACGTGTCTACACACTCATCAGCAATGATAGCGTTATTGAAGGCCCAGGATGTATGCGTGGTCAGCAAAGATAAAGCTTGCAAAGGACGCCACACCCTACTGTGTCAACGCACCTCGCAGAATCCCCATTCCCCTCTTACCGCAACTCAAAGAGGAGCTTGAGAAACTTGAAACGCAGGGGATAATCCAACGCATCACTGAGCCTACAGACTGGTGCTCGCCCATAGTCATAGCACCAAAGAAAAATGGCAAGATTAGACTGTGTGTGGACCTACGGCAGCTAAATAAATCGGTTGCCAGAGAACGGTTTACCATACCGACCGTCGAAGAAGTTCTAGGCAGAATTTCTGGTGCACAAGTTTTCTCGCTGCTGGATGCCAAGCACGGCTTCTGGCAAGTACCACTTGCTGAAGAAAGTCAACGACTGACGACTTTCATTACGCCATTCGGACGATTTTGCTTCAAGCGCTTACCGTTTGGCATAACATCCGCTCCAGAGATGTACCAGCGGTTCATGAGTGATCTTCTTACAGGACTACCCGGCGTTGTAGTCTATATGGACGATGTGCTGATCACAGGCACAACAAAAGAAGAACACGATGACAGACTACAGCAAGTTCTGCAAATTGTCCAGACTGCCGGTCTGAAGCTGAACAAGGAGAAGTGCAAGGTTGCGCAAACACAAGTCAATGTTCTTGGCATGAAACTGGACAAAGATGGTGTGCACCCCGATCCTGCTAAAGTAGCAGCAATCATACACATGGCCCCACCAACATCGAAGGAAGATGTTAAACGACTCATGGGAATGGTTAACTGGCTAGCACGTTTCATTCCCAACGTATCCACAGTCGCGGCACTAATCAACGACTTACTGAAGGGTAACGTCAACTGGATTTGGGGTCCTTCACAGCAGTCAGCATTCCGCAGCCTCAAACGACTACTGACGACAGCACCCACACTCGCACTATATGACCCATCACGCGACACAATGATCAGTGCAGTTACGGGATAGGAGACTGTATCCTTCAACGACATGATGACCAACAGTGGAAACCTGTCGCTTACTGCTCCAGAAGTCTCACTGCAGCAGAAAAGCGGTACGCGCAAATAGAGAAGGAACTATTGGCATCAGTGTGGTCTTGTGAAAGGTTCTACATATACCTCAGAGGCCTGCGCTTTGCAGTTCAGACTGACCACAAACCGCTTGTTCCACTGATAAACAACAAGGACCTCTGTGACGTCCCCCTCAGGTGTCAACGTCTTCTCATGCGCATGATGAAGTACAACTGTACTGCGGAGTACACACCTGGGAAACTCCTTGTTGTTGCCGACGCCCTTTCGCGTGCCCCTTTGAAATCAACCGTAGATGAGACCGACAATCTCGAAGAAGTAGAGGCTCACATCAATCTGATAACGAAACATTTGCCAGTTTCCAACGCAAAACTATCCGAGATAGAGCGCGAGACCACTCTTGATGACAACTTGAAAGTTGTCGCATCGTACGTACAAAGCGGATGGCCTAAGTACGCTAAGGATGTCGAATCTACAAGTGTTCGAAGCTATTGGGATGAACAAGACAAAATCAGTATGATCAAAGGCGTCTTAACATATGGTGATCGCATCATCATCCCAGGAAAGCTAAGGCCAGAGATGCTCCAGAGAATACATGAAGGCCATCAGGGTATCTCGAAATGCAGACTGCGCGCTGGTCAAGCAGTCTGGTGGCCAGGTATTGGAACCGATATCGCCCAATACATTCAGAAGTGTTCGCTCTGCCAGACAAAACAGTCGGCCCAAACAGCTGAACCACTGATCTCAACGCCACTACCAGAGCGGCCATAGCAACGAATAGCCTGTGACTTGGCCGATGTGAAAGGAAAACAGTTCATCGTCCTAGTGGATTGTTACTCCAAGTGGATCGAAGTCCACCACCTTTATAAGACGACTTCGCAGTCCGTTATCACCTACTTGAAAGCGGCATTCGCACGCTACGGCATTCCTGAGGTGGTAGTGACCGATAATGGACCACAATTCCTTGGTGAATTCAAGGAGTTCGCGAAAGAGTATGACTTCACGCATATTACTTCTAGCCTGCGCTACCCTCAAGCCAACGGTCAGGCAGAAAAGGCAGTTCACATCGCGAAGATGACGCTACGCCAGAATGATCCAGTCCGAGCCTTAATGACCTACCGTTCCACACCTATACCCGCTCTTGGTGTGTCTCCATCACGACTCATGATGGGACGAGAGATGCGCACTACACTGCCCATACTACCGCATAATCTTCGCCCTAAGATCGCGAACTACACCAAGCTTAAGGAAGCCGATAAATCTCACAAATCTAAGAGCGAATCCTACTTCAACCGCAAGCATGGTGCAAAACAACTGGATGAACTGAAGCCAGGTGACCATGTCAGAATCCGCACCAAATCAGGATGGAGTCCGGTGGGTGAGGTAACACGAAAGGCTGGTCCCCCGCGTTAATACATCATCACCGTTGATGGTGCAGTGTATCGCAGAAACCGACGTCACTTGATGCATGTTCCAAAACCAGACCTAGATACTGTCGTTGATGTCCAGATCTCACATGACGACAATCCTAAGGATCTCCAACCAACCATGACCAGACCACATCGCACATTGAACACTCCAGCATGGCACAAGGACTATGTCATGTACCGAGAACATTGAACTCTGAACTCATCACATAGAATCAAAAACCTATTAATCTGAAATTGCTGTGGATTATTCCATTGTTGATTTATTCTGGAAAAGCAAAAATTACATTTGTCAAGGTACCAAATTCTCATGGTTCTATTGTAAACAACCATCAATAAGATTTTGTGGACTGAAGTAAACAAGCTCAAAATGCATTGTATACTCTTACGGATTGACGAGATTCTGCGGGAAGCTTATCAATACACCCAAATTTGTTCATGTGTTTTTCATGCGTTTTAAATGTTAACAAGTTTGTTTTATTCCAGAAAAGGGGGAGATGTTGTATAAGTTTAATTACTCGTTATGTGTTGTGACACGAACTACATGTTACTAAAGAGAAATAAAGGGTTCTAAGATGGATGCCCCCATAAAACGAGCTGACAGTTCACATGGTCAGTCCGTTCCACATTTATTTACTAGGGAAAAGACCCCAAAGATATAACAACCAGAACTTGAGTCCGGTAAGCTAGACCGCTCGGCCACGACACTGCACAATGTGGATGCATTTTCGCTATTTTCTCTTTCACGGCATGATAACATAAGAGCTAATAAGAGCTAATAATAAGCTAATAAATGTGGAACATTTATTTTGTAATAATTTAAATATGTCCCACACTATAACACTTAATATAGATGGAAGATTGCCACCGAACATGTTTATAAAATACCGATGCACTCAAGTGTTTTCTCCAATATAATTGAACCTCAGGCACAATTATATATTATAATGTAGGCCTACTCTGGTAACGTTTCACAAAGTTTGCTTTGATGCGCTAAATATCGCGTCATATATATTGTCTTGAATACAGAAGGTAATCATACTCGTAGTTGTATTTAGTATGGCAATTGGGAACATGTTTGTTTTAATAAATTTAAGTCGTTACAGTATGTCGCACTTGTCAATGGAAGGCAGTATTTTTTGTTTGTTTTAATGTCGTTGCAGTCAAAGTATTAATGAACTGTAGGCAGAATACTTTCTCATAGTCTTTGACCGATCAGTATGATAATTCACCAAGTACCGGTATGACTTGAGGACAAATCTAAGAACATTGGTGAAAATAACAAAACAAACAGGCTTTAATTAAATGTCTAATCATACTTTTTTCCCTTACTAGATATCTGCAGAACAACAAAATCAGTGAACTTGCGAACGGAACATTTGATGGTCTATCACGGCTCCAAGAATTGTAAGTTGTAATGTCATGAATTTCAGTCACACATAGCATCATGCCACCGATTTATTTTTACTTAAGTTACGTCTGACGACAATTTTTATTTGTTACTTTATTTGCCAACGAACATTCAATTGTTTTGGACATTTTGTTGTTAATTAATATTATTTTCTTTTTCAAGAAATTTGTGAAAATTGTAGCTCATAATTAATGCCGTGTCTCAAACAGGACATTAGAGAAAAATGCATAAAACCAGCTACAAATTCGTTTAACTTTGAAACAAATGTAATAAGATCCTTTTTGCCGATTAAAATAGTTGTATGCATTTTTCACCCATTTCGTTTTAACAAGACGGCGTAATGAGATATAGTTTTCACTTTTTTTTTTGTTTTCCTTTATTTATGCAAAATACCTTGAATCAAAACATCTTGGTTCAGTCATATGTTTCACCAGGATTTTTATCAAAGGATTCGTTTTCGTTTAATTCAAGAGTTAAGTAAGCCTGTGTGCGGTATGGAGGCCCAGTGTAAATCTTTCGGTGGGGTCCCGGCTCTCTACTGGATAAAACTATGGTTTATATCATCCGTTATTTACACAATTACAATATTCATCAAAAGTATAAATACAAACAGTAAGATAAATTAAAAGAATGAATGTTTATCTTTAATATCAATCGAGTTATTGTGTTTGCTTATTAAATGGAATTATAACACTAAGTAGTAATTCATGGGATAATTCAGTACTAAATTTGGGTGACGACGTTATAAAAAGGACGAGCTTGTACTAGTGAACATGGTGACCATATATAATACGAACCACAAATAATCCAACATGTTCATAAACAGCTCGGACCGCCTGTATACAGGGGATACATGAAAGATCTACGGCTAAACTAAAACGACGGTGACGAAATGTATATTAAATGCAACTTGAAACTCCATAAAAAAATAAAGCGCGTAGGTCTATAGTTTAAACACGTTGAAAACATCCTAGTTCAATTTACAATTTTAGGATTTTTTTTACAGAGCTTTATTGGTTAAATGCATGGGTGGTTGTTACTGATGAGATATATTCATCAAAAGCTATTGTGTCAAGTGTTATACTTTCCAATTAGCAAAAGCAACAATTGTGTGGAAGTGAACATTTTTGTTTTCACAGAATGACACAAACTCAATTCAAGGTAGATAATAAACGGTGAACGCCGTGGCCGACCTGTAGTAACATTTTGTTCACGATAACAAACTGTGAAGGGGTTCTCACGAGGTTATCCTGTTTCATCAACGATGTTCAGTGGGTGAAGCATCAATTATTGATAATGCGCCCTCTTTTGTCAAACACTGGACACGACTCCTTAAAGTTTTGTTTTTAACCCTATCAGGCCGGGGTATGCCCTCCTGTGATTAAAAAAATATATACATATACTGAACACTTTGTCTGATCACGGTGAACTTTTCTGGCTTTTCCTAACTATTATGTGGTACCATTTTTTGGACACTGTAAGACATCTAAGACATAACACTTTACACGTACTGCTCCATTCTTAAATGGGTAAATGCACCGAATAATTGCACGCAGACAAAAATAGTGGGCTGTATTTTGTCTGGGCCAGTTGGTGTCTTACAAAGAGTGCAGGACGATCAGAGCATACTGATCGAAACGTCAAGTTGTACCCCCAGTTCTTTTCAGAACTAATTACTACTCAATTGAGAATTTCACATGGTGTCATCACCGCAATTAGTCTTACTTATCCTCCTCACCATGCAAAGCTACAAGTTTTACCTAAGAGTACAGGAGTTTGCACGGCATGTCTTAGGATGGTCATGTTATGCTTTCTTTAAATCGTTGATGATTTAAATAATATGAGTAATATTGCAACGAAGTATCTATATAACTGATTTTGTTGAACTGACTGGGGATGATTTGGTTAATAATTGCAATGGCTTTGGAAAAAGAAGAACTCATTGCGGGAGCTGGAAAATGGGCCGGATAACGTTGTGTTTATGTACGAATGGTACGTTGTTGTTCACATTTCTCTCCGTCGTGAAATACATGAACAATTTACCTGGACTAGCCAGTACCCTAAAACTGTACACAATACTGTACTAACAAATACAATACAACAACAGGAGACTACTGAGATGCTAAGCGGCAACAAACCCTCTGGTCCCCCTCCAATTACAAGCGCACATAAAAGAAAACCAAGCCCATTGCTACCCCTACCGCCAACATTTCAATTAAATAAACAACAAGACATTACATAGGACCTAAAAATAGAAATAAATCATCGGGCAATACACACATAATAATTCAAATAGAAGTGTCAGTGTGCTCTGAAAGTCTTGAGAGGGCTCTACCTAGCTGGATAATGATACACGGGAAGCAATTACGTGGTATCTGGTGAAGACCCATGGTCCTAGATCTCAAGAAGCGGGATGGAACATGGAGTTAAGAGATCATTTGATGTAACCAGGAGCCATGTTATTGAGTGATTTGTAAACGGTTAAGAGTACCTTGAAAATGATAAGTTTCCTGACTGGGAACCAATGTAGATCCATCAGAATGAGTTGAATATGCATGTTCATGTTTACTTGCTCTGACAACTTGCAGCTGTATTTCAGACACGCTATAGCTTATAACGACTTTGTGATTTGGAAGCGCATGTAACAGTCTACTCTATAAGAAATAAAAACATGTACAAGTCTCTCCGTTGTATCACGATTCAGAAACTTGCGTTAACTTGTAATTGAATACTGTTTTTTTATATTGGGACTTGAAATGAGTAAACAATAAATGTGATAATCCCGGGAAAGGTCACATGCTTGTCACTAATTTCAATGAAACAGAAATCAGCG
Source organism: Zoroaster sp. YZ-2022 (assembly GCA_029582265.1). Lineage (NCBI taxonomy): Eukaryota > Metazoa > Echinodermata > Asteroidea > Forcipulatida > Zoroasteridae > Zoroaster > Zoroaster sp. YZ-2022. Next base: position 7,240,979 of record CM055826.1, read on the forward strand.
ATTCCTTTTGTTTGATTGAATTTATTTCTGACGGAAAAACAAAACATAATTAGCAATACTAGTTACTGTTTGGCGATCAAAATGAATAATAATAATAATAATAATAATAATAATAATAATAATAATAATAATAATAATAATAATAATAATAATAATAATAATAATAATAATAATAATAATAATAATAATAATAATAATAATAATAATAATAATGTGTGGACTTATATAGCGCACGTATCCACCAACTGAGTGGTGCTCAAGGCGCATATTATTACCCCTGCTCATGAGGCTCATAAGGCTCATAAATCATTCCTGAAACCATCTCAGCTCCCTGGGGAGTATACAGCTCAATTGCTACCATTACAGCGCATATAGGGCTAATCAACCAACTCTGCCCTCACAGGTACCCATTTAACCCCTGGGTGGAGAGAAGCAATTATGGTTAAGTGTCTTGCTGAAGGACACAAGTGTCACGGCCGGGATTCGAACCCACATTCTGCTGCTAACACCAGTGTTGTATCAGTTTAATTACTCGTTATGTGTTGTGACACGAACTACATGTTACTAAAGAGAAATAAAGGGTTCTAAGATGGATGCCCCCATAAAACGAGCTGACAGTTCACATGGTGAGTCCGTTCCACATTTATTTACTAGGGAAAAGACCCCAAAGATATAACATGGTGGCAGCGCTGGGTCCAGTAAATATCAGCGGACATTATGAGATCGTTATTGAGTGGCATTTTGTTTTGTTAACAACAAAATAGGCCTGCAAAAGTCACGTCATGTGCGTCGATGATTTTCGTCTTTGAACCGTGTGTACAGTATACTGCACGATGGCGCATTCGTCAGTGGGGGCGCCCTCCCCGTTAATCGGTCGGTTCGATATGTACGACCAGGAGGAGGACATTGCCAATTATATAGAGAGACTTGAGCTATATTTTGTTGCCAATGACATACCTACAGCAAAGAAATCTGCAGTATTATTGAGTGTTGTAGGGCCAACGGTATACAAGACTGTAAAAAGCCTGTCTGAGCCAAGCCCAGTGTCATACAAGACCTATCAAGAACTGTGTCACATGCTCGTTTCACACTATGGACCTAAGCGTTTGGTCATAGCAGAACGGTTCCGTTTTTACAAGCGTAATCAGAGGGCAAGAGAGACAATTGCTCAGTATTCGGTCGAACTACAGACCTTGGCCGGTCCATGTAAATTCGGCACATTCCTTGATGATGCACTACGTGATAGATTGGTTTGTGGCATCGCCAGTGAGTACATCCAAAAACATCTGTTGACAAAAGATGGACTGACTTTCCAGAAAGTTGTTGAGGTAGCAAAAACCCTCGAGACAGCAACAACAGATTTGAAGGAAATCAAATCTAAGGGAGACGGAGCCACAGTACACTCAGTGCACAGAAAACCGCACAAGCCCAAGTTTTCTGGAAAGCCACTTAGTAGTCGCAGATCTACACAGTCACACGCAGTGGGGAACATTTGCAATCATTGTGGCTATGACGTATCACATAAGTCCTGCCCAGCCAGAGGGCAGACATGTAACAATTGCAACAAGATTGGACATTTCTCGAAAGTGTGCAGATCCAATCGTAAACAAACGAGGGCCGTACTCCAAACCGACAGTGCATGCTCTGATGATGGTTTCACTAAGGATGAAAGTGAATTTTTCGTTGGTGCTGTTCACCATGATCCGCTGCACATAGATGACGTATGGAAGGAAAATCTGTACGTACACGGCAAGTCAGTGTCGTTTATGCTCGACACTGGTTCGGAGGTAAACATCCTGCCGAAAGTGATCTACGAATCACTCAATATTGCTGATAAGACATTGGATAAATCATCCACACGACTATCTGGATTTTTCGGTGGTAAAGCCATACCACTAGGCCAAACCAGACTGAGATGCCAGGTGAAACACAAGACACAGCCGTTACAGTTCCTGATCCTAGAAAAGGGGTTATCTGTCCTGGGAAAGCGAGCCTGTGAGTTGCTTGGGCTATTGCAACGTGTCTACACACTCATCAGCAATGATAGCGTTTTTGAAGGCCCAGGATGTATGCGTGGTCAGTCAGCAAAGATAAAGCTTGCAAAGGACGCCACACCCTACTGTGTCAACGCACCTCGCAGAATCCCCATTCCCCTCTTACCGCAACTCAAAGAGGAGCTTGAGAAACTTGAAACGCAGGGGATAATCCAACGCATCACTGAGCCTACAGACTGGTGCTCGCCCATAGTCATAGCACCAAAGAAAAATGGCAAGATTAGACTGTGTGTGGACCTACGGCAGCTAAATAAATCGGTTGCCAGAGAACGGTTTACCATACCGACCGTCGAAGAAGTTCTAGGCAGAATTTCTGGTGCACAAGTTTTCTCGCTGGTGGATGCCAAGCACGGCTTCTGGCAAGTACCACTTGCTGAAGAAAGTCAACGACTGACGACTTTCATTACGCCATTCGGACGATTTTGCTTCAAGCGCTTACCGTTTTGCGTAACATCCGCTCCAGAGATGTACCAGAGGATCATGAGTGATCTTCTTACAGGACTACCCGGCGTTGTAGTCTATATGGACGATGTGCTGATCACAGGCACAACAAAAGAAGAACACGATGACAGGCTACAGCAAGTTCTGCAAATTGTCCAGACTGCCGGTCTGAAGCTGAACAAGGAGAAGTGCAAGATTGCGCAAACACAAGTCAATTTTCTTGGCATGAAACTGGACAAAGATGGTGTGCACCCCGATCCTGCTAAAGTAGCAGCAATCATACACATGGCCCCACCAACATCGAAGGAAGATGTTAAACGACTCATGGGAATGGTTAACTGGCTAGCACGTTTCATTCCCAACGTATCCACAGTCGCGGCACCAATCAACGACTTACTGAAGGGTAACGTCAACTGGATTTGGGGTCCTTCACAGCAGTCAGCATTCCGCAGCCTCAAACGACTACTGACGACAGCACCCACACTCGCACTATATGACCCATCACGCGACACAATGATCAGTGCAGACGCGAGCAGTTACGGGATAGGAGGCAAATAGAGAAGGAACTATTAGCATCAGTGTGGTCTTGTGAAAGGTTCTACATATACCTCAGAGGCCTGCGCTTTGCAGTTCAGACTGACCACAAACCGCTTGTTCCACTGATTAACAACAAGGACCCCTCTGACGTCCCCCTCAGGTGTCAACGTCTTCTCATGCGCATGATGAAGTACAACTGTACTGCGGAGTACACACCTGGGAAACTCCTTGTTGTTGCTGACGCCCTTTCGCATGCCCCTTTGAAATCAACCGTAGATGAGACCGATAATCTCGAAGAAGAAGTAGAGGCTCACATCAATCTGATAACGAAGCATTGGCCAGTTTCCAACGCAAAACTATCCGAGATAGAGCGCGAGACCACTCTTGATGACAACTTGAAAGTTGTCGCATCGTACGTACAAAGCGGGTGGCCTAAGTACGCTAAGGATGTCGAATCTACAAGTGTTCGAAGCTATTGGGATGAACAAGACAAAATCAGCATGATCAAAGGCGTCTTAACATATGGTGATCGCATCATCATCCCAGGAAAGCTAAGGCCAGAGATGCTCCAGAGAATACATGAAGGCCATCAGGGTATCTCGAAATCCAGACTGCGCGCTGGTCAAGCAGTCTGGTGGCCAGGTATTGGAACCGATATCGCCCAATACATTCAGAAGTGTTCGCTCTGCCAGACAAAACAGTCGGCCCAAACAGCTGAACCACTGATCTCAACGCCACTACCAGAGCGGCCATGGCAACGAATAGCGGCCGATGTGAAAGGAAAACAGTTCATCGTCCTAGTGGATTGTTACTCCAAGTGGATCGAAGTCCACCACCTTTATAAGACGACTTCGCAGTCCGTTATCACCTACTTGAAAGCGACATTCGCACGCTACGGCATTCCTGAGGTGGTAGTGACCGATAATGGACCACAATTCCTTGGTGAATTCAAGGAGTTCGCGAAAGAGTATGACTTCACGCATATTGCTTCTAGCCCGCGCTACCCTCAAGCCAACGGTCAGGCAGAAAAGGCAGTTCACATCGCGAAGATGATGCTACGCCAGAATGATCCAGTCCGTGCCTTAATGACCTACCGTTCCACACCTATACCCGCTCTTGGTGTGTCTCCATCACGACTCATGATGGGACGAGAGATGCGCACTACACTGCCCATACTACCGCATAATCTTCGCCCTAAGATCGCGAACTACACCAAGCTTAAGGAAGCCGATAAATCTCACAAATCTAAGAGCGAATCCTACTTCAACCGCAAGCATGGTGCAAAACAACTGGATGAACTGAAGCCAGGTGACCATGTCAGAATCCGCACCAAATCAGGATGGTGTCCGGTGGGTGAGGTAACGCGAAAGGCTGGTCCCCCGCGTTAATACATCATCACCGTTGATGGTGCAGAGTATCGCAGAAACCGACGTCACTTGATGCATGTTCCAAAACCAGATCTAGAACCTGTCGTTGATGTCCAGATCTCACATGACGACAATCCTAAGGATCTCCAACCAACCATGACCAGACCACATCGCACATTGAACACTCCAGCATGGCACAAGGACTATGTCATGTACTGAGAACATTGAACTCTGAACTCATCACATAGGATTAAAAACCTATTAATCTGAAATTGCTGTGGATTATTCCATTGTTGATTTATTCTGGAAAAGCAAAAATTACATTTGTCAAGGTACCAAATTCTCATGGTTCTATTGTAAACAACCATCAATAAGATTTTGTGGACTGAAGTAAACAAGCTCAAAATGCATTGTATACTCTTACGGATTGACGAGATTCTGCGGGAAGCTTATCAATACACCCAAATTTGTTCATGTGTTTTTCATGCGTTTTAAATGTTAACAAGTTTGTTTTATTCCAGAAAAGGGGGAGATGTTGTATAAGTTTAATTACTCGTTATGTGTTGTGACACGAACTACATGTTACTAAAGATAAATAAAGGGTTCTAAGATGGATGCCCCTATAAAACGAGCTGACAGTTCACATGTTCAGTCCGTTCCACATTTATTTACCAGGGAAAAGACCCCAAAGATATAACAACCAGAACTTGAGTCCGGTAAGCTAGACCGCTCTGCCACGACACTGCACAATGTGGATGCATTTTCGCTATTTTCTCTTTCACGGCATGATAACATAAGAGCTAATAAGAGCTAATAATAAGCTAATAAATGTGGAACATTTATTTTGTAACAATTTAAATATTGTCCCACACTATAACACTTAATATAGATGGAAGATTGCCACCTAACATGTTTATAAAATACCGATGCACTCAAGTGTTTTCTCCAATATAATTGAACCTCAGGCACAATTATATATTATAATGTAGGCCTACTCTGGTAACGTTTCACAAAGTTTGCTTTGATGCGCTAAATATCGCGTCATATATATTGTCTTGAATACAGAAGGTAATCATACTCGTAGTTGTATTTAGTGTGGCAATTGGGAACATGTTTATTTTAATAAATTTAAGTCGTTACAGTATGTCGCACTTGTCAATGGAAGGCAGTATTTTCTGTTTGTTTTAATGTCGTTGCAGTCAAAGTATTAATGAACTGTAGGCAGAATACTTTCTCATAGTCTTTGACCGATCAGTATGATAATTCACCAAGTACCGGTATGACTTGAGGACAAATCTAAGAACATTGGTGAAAATAACAAAACAAAGAGGCATTTAATTAAATGTCTAATCATACTTTTTTTCCCTTACTAGATATCTGCAGAACAACAAAATCAGTAAACTTGCGAACGGAACATTTGAGGGTCTATCACGGCTCGAAGAATTGTAAGTTGTAATGTCATGAATTTCAGTCACACATAGCATCATGCCACCGATTTATTTTTACTTAAGTTACGTCTGACGAAAATTTGTATTTGTTACTTTATTTGCCAACGAACATTCAATTGTTTTGGACATTTTGTTGTTAATTAATATTATTTTCTTTTTCAAGAAATTTGTGTAAATTGTAGCTCATAATTAATGCCTTGTCTCAAACAGGACATTAGAGAAAAATGCATAAAACCAGCTAAAAATTCGTTTAACGTTGAAACAAATGTAATAAGATCCTTTTTGCCGATTAAAATAGTTGTATGCATTTTTCACCCATTTCGTTTTAACAACACGGCGTAATGAGATATAATTTTCACATTTGTTTTGGTTTTCCTTTATTTATGCAAAATATCTTGAATCAAAACATCTTGGTTCAGTCATATGTTTCACCAGGATTTTTATCAAAGGATTCGTTTTCGTTTAATTCAAGAGTTAAGTAAGCCTGTGTGCGGTATGGAGGCCCAGTGTAAATCCCTCGGTGGGGTCCCGGCTCTCTACTGGATAAAACTGAGGTTGATATCATCCGTTATTTACACAATTACAATATTCATCAAAAGTATAAATACAAACAGTAAGATAAATTAAAAGAATGAATGTTTATCTTTAATATCAATCGAGTTATTGTGTTTGCTTATTAAATGGAATTATAACACTAAGTAGTAATTCATGGGATAATTCAGTACTAAATTTGGGTGACGACGTTATAAAAAGGACGAGCTTGTACTAGTGAACATGGTGACCATATATAATACGAACCACAAATAATCCAACATGTTCATAAACAGCTCGGACCGCCTGTATACAGGGGATACATGAAAGATCTACGGCTAAACTAAAACGATGGTGACGAAATGTATATTAAATGCAACTTGAAACTCCATAACAAAAATAAAGCCCGTAGGTCTATAGTTTAAACACGTTGAAAACATCCTACTTCAATTTACAATTTTAGGATTTTTTTACAGAGCTTTATTGGTTAAATGCATGGGTGGTTGTTACTGATTGGATATATTCATCAAAAGCTACAGTGTCAAGTGTTATACTTTTCAATTAGAAAAAGCAACAATTGTGTGGAAGTGAACATTTTTGTTTTCACTGAATGACACAAACTCAATTCAAGGTAGATAATAAACGCTGAACGCCGTGGCCGACCTGTAGTAACATTTTGTTCACGATAACAAACTGTGAAGGGGTTCTCACGAGGTTATCCTGTTTCATCAACGATGTTCAGTGGGTGATGCATCAATTATTGATAATGCGCCCTCTTTTGTCAAACACTGGACACGACTCCTTAAAGTTTTGTTTTTAACCCTATCAGGCCGGGGGTATGCCCTCCTGTGATTAAAAAAATACATACATATCCTGAACGCTTTGTCTGATCACAGTGAAATTTTCTGGCTTTTCCTAACTATTATGTGGAACTTTTTTTTGGACACTGTAAGACAACTAAGACATAGCACTTTACACGTACTGCTCCATTCTTAAATGGGTAAATGCACCGAATAATTGCACGCAGACAAAAATAGTGGGCTGTGTTTTGTCTGGGCCAGTTGGTGTCTTACAAAGAGTGCAGGACGATCAGAGCATACTGATCGAAACGTCAAGTTGTACCCCCAGTTCTTTTCAGAACTAATTACTACTCAATTGAGAATTTCACATGGTGTCATCACCGCAATTAGTCTTACTTATCCTCCTCACCATGCAAAGCTACAAGTTTTACCTAAGAGTACAGGAGTTTGCACGGCATGTTTTAGGATGGTCATGTTATGCCTGTAGTGTACATAACTTTCTTTAAATCGTTGATGATTTAAATAATATGAGTAATATTGCAACGAAGTATCTATATAACTGATTTTGTTGAACTGACTGGGGATGATTTGGTTAATAATTGCAATGGCTTTGGAAAAAGAAGAACTCATTGCGGGATCTGGAAAATAGGCCGGATAACGTTGTGTTTATGTACGAATGGTATGTTGTTGTTCACAGTTCTCACCGTCGTGAAATACATGAACAATTTACCTGGACCAGCCAGTACCCTAAAACTGTACAAAATACTGTACTAACAAATACAATACAACAACAGGAGACTACTGAGATGCTAAACGGCAACAAACCCACTGGTCCCCCTCCAATTACAAGCGCACATAAAACAAAAGCAGAGGGAAAAAGAAAAGCAAGCCCATTGCTACCCCTACCGCCAAAATTTCAATTAAATAAAAAACAAGACATTACATAGGACCTAAAAATAGAAATAAACCATCGGGCAATACACACATTATAATTCAAATAGAAGTGTCAGTGTGCTCTGAAAGTCTTGAGAGGGCTCTACCTAGCTGGATAATGATACACGGGAAGCAATTACGTGGTATCTGGTGAAGACCCATGGTCCTAGATCTCAAGAAGAGGGATGGAACATGGAGTTAAGAGATCATTTGATGTAACCAGGAGCCATGTTATTGAGTGATTTGTAAACGGTTAAGAGTACCTTGAAAATGATAAGTTTCCTGACTGGGAACCAATGTAGATCCATCAGAATGGGTTGAATATGCATGTTCATGTTTACTTGCTCTGACAACTTGCAGCTGTATTTCAGACACGCTATAGCTTATAACGACTTTGTGATTTGGAAGCCCATGTAACAGTCTACTCTATAAGAAATAAAAGCATGTACAAGTCTCTCCGTTGTATCACGGTTCAGAAACTTGCGTTAACTTGTAATTGAATACTGTCTTTTTATATTGGGACTTGAAATGAGTAAACAATAAATATGATAATCCCGGGAAAGGTCACATGCTTGTCACTAATTTCAATGAAACAGAAATCAGCGATTCCTTTTATTTGATTGAATTTATTTCTGACGGAAAAACAAAACATAATTAGCAATACGTAGTTACTGTTTGGCGATCAAAATAAATAATACTAATAATAATAATAATAATAATAATAATAATAATAATAATAATAATAATAATAATAATAATAATAATAATAATAATAATAATAATAATAATAATAATGTGTGGACTTATATAGCGCACGTATCCACCAACTGAGTGGTGCTCAAGGCGCATATTATTAACCCTGCTCATAAGGCTCATAAGGCTCATAAATCATTTCTGAAACCATCTCAGCTCCCTGGCGAGTATACAGCTCAATTGCTGCCATTACAGCGCATATAGGGCTAATCAACCAACTCTGCCCTCACAGGTACCCATTTAACCCCTGGGTGGAGAGAAGCAATTATGGTTAAGTGTCTTGCTGAACGACACAAGTGTCACGGCCGGGATTCGAACCCACATTCTGCTGCTAACACCAGTGTTGTATAAGTTTAATTACTCGCTTACTGCTCCAGAAGTCTCACTGCAGCAGAAAAGCGGTACGCGCAAATAGAGAAGGAACTATTAGCATCAGTGTGGTCTTGTGAAAGGTTCTACATATACCTCAGAGGCCTGCGCTTTGCAGTTCAGACTGACCACAAACCGCTTGTTCCACTGATAAACAACAAGGACCTCTGTGACGTCCCCCTCAGGTGTCAACGTCTTCTCATGCGCATGATGAAGTACAACTGTACTGCGGAGTACACACTTGGGAAACTCCTTGTTGTTGCCGACGCCCTTTCGCGTGCCCCTTTGAAATCAACCGTAGATGAGACCGACAATCTCGAAGAAGTAGAGGCTCACATCAATCTGATAAAGAAGCATTGGCCAGTTTCCAACGCAAAACTATCCGAGACAGAGCGCGAGACCACTCTTGATGACAACTTGAAAGTTGTCGCATCGTACGTACAAAGCGGATGGCCTAAGTACGCTAAGGATGTCGAATCTACAAGTGTTCGAAGCTATTGGGATGAACAAGACAAAATCAGTATGATCAAAGGCGTCTTAACATATGGTGATCGCATCATCATCCCAGGAAAGCTAAGGCCAGAGATGCTCCAGAGAATACATGAAGGCCATCAGGGTATCTCGAAATGCAGACTGCGCGCTGGTCAAGCAGTCTGGTGGCCAGGTATTGGAATCAATATCGCCCAATACATTCAGAAGTGTTCGCTCTGCCAGACAAAACAGTCGGCCCAAACAGCTGAACCACTGATCTCAACGCCACTACCAGAGCGGCCATGGCAACGAATAGCCTGTGACTTGGCCGATGTGAAAGGAAAACAGTTCATCGTCCTAGTGGATTGTTACTCCAAGTGGATCGAAGTCCACCACCTTTATAAGACGACTTCGCAGTCCGTTATCACCTACTTGAAAGCGACATTCGCACGCTACGGCATTCCTGAGGTGGTAGTGACCGATAATGGACCACAATTCCTTGGTGAATTCAAGGAGTTCGCGAAAGAGTATGACTTCACGCGTATTACTTCTAGCCTGCGCTACCCTCAAGCCAACGGTCAGGCAGAAAAGGCAGTTCACATCGCGAAGATGATGCTACGCCAGAATGATCCAGTCCGAGCCTTAATGACCTACCGTTCCACACCTATACCCGCTCTTGGTGTGTCTCCATCACGACTTATGATGGGACGAGAGATGCGCACTACACTGCCCATACTACCGCATAATCTTCGCCCTAAGATCGCGAACTACACCAAGCTTAAGGAAGCCGATAAATCTCACAAATCTAAGAGTGAATCCTACTTCAACCGCAAGCATGGTGCAAAACAACTGGATGAACTGAAGCCAGGTGACCATGTCAGAATCCGCACCAAATCAGGATGGAGTCCGGTGGGTGAGGTAACGCGAAAGGCTGGTCCCCCGCGTTCATACATCATCACCGTTGATGGTGCAGTGTATCGCAGAAACCGACGTCACTTGATGCATGTTCCAAAGCCAGACCTAGAACCTGTCGTTGATGTCCAGATCTCACATGACGACAATCCTAAGGATCTCCAACCAACCATGACCAGACCACATCGCACATTGAACACTCCAGCATGGCACAAGGACTATGTCATGTACTGAGAACATTGAACTCTGAACTCATCACATAGGATCAAAAACCTATTAATCTGAAATTGCTGTTGATTATTCCATTGTTGATTTATTCTGGAAAAGCAAAAATTACATTTGTCAACGTACCAAATTCTCATGGTTCTATTGTAAACAACCATCAATAAGATTTTGTGGACTGAAGTAAACAAGCTCAAAATGCATTGTATACTCTTACGGATTGACGAGATTCTGCGGGAAGATTATCAATACACCCAAATTTGTTCATGTGTTTTTCATGCGTTTTAAATGTTAACAAGTTTGTTTTATTCCAGAAAAGGGGAGATGTTGTATAAGTTTAATTACTCGTTATGTGTTGTGACACGAACTACATGTTACTAAAGAGAAATAAAGGGTTCTAAGATGGATGCCCCCATAAAACGAGCTGACAGTTCACATGGTCAGTCCGTTCCACCTTTATTTACTAGGGAAAAGACCCCAAAGATATAACAACCAGAACTTGAGTCCGGTAAGCTAGACCGCTCGGCCACGACACTGCACAATGTGGATGCATTTTCGCTATTTTCTCTTTCACGGCATGATAACATAAGAGCTAATAATCAGCTAATAAATGTGGAACATTTATTTTGTAATAATTTAAATATTGTCCCACACTATAACACTTAATATAGATGGAAGATTTCCACCGAACATGTTTATAAAAAACCGATGCACTCAAGTGTTTTCTCCAATATAATTGAACCTCAGGTACAATTATATATTATAATGTAGGCCTACTCTGGTAACGTTTCACAAAGTTTGCTTTGATGCGCTAAATATCGCGTCATATATATTGTCTTGAATACAGAAGGTAATCATACTCGTAGTTGTATTTAGTATGGCAATTTTTGTTTTAATAAATTTAAGTCGTTACAGTATGTCGCACTTGTCAATGGAAGGCAGTATTTTTTGTTTGTTTTAATGTCGTTGCAGTCAAAGTATTAATGAACTGTAGGCAGAATACTTGCTCGTAGTCTTTGAACGATCAGTATGATAATTCACCAAGTACCGGTATGACTTGAGGACAAATCTAAGAACATTGGTGAAAATAACAAAACAAGCAGGTTTTAATTAAATGTCTAATCATACTTTTTTCCCTTACTAGATATCTGCAGAACAACAAAATCAGTGAACTTGCGAAAGGAACATTTGATGGTCTATCACGGCTCCGAGAATTGTAAGTTGTAATGTCATGAATTTCAGTCACACATAGCATCATGCCACCGATTTATTTTTTACTTAAGTTACGTCCGACGACAATTTTTATTTGTTACTTTATTTGCCAACGAACATTCAATTGTTTTGGACATTTTGTTGTTACTTAATATTATTTTCTTTTTCAAGAAATTTGTGAAAATTGTAGCTCATAATTAATGCCTTGTCTCAAACAGGACATTAGAGAAAAATGCATAAAACCAGCTAAAAATTCGTTTAACTTTGAAACAAAAGTAATAAGATCCTTTTTGCCGATTAAAATAGTTGTATGCATTTTTCACCCATTTCGTTTTAACAAGACGGCGTAATGAGATATAGTTTTCACATTTGTTTTGGTTTTCCTTTATTTATGCAAAATATCTTGAATCAAAACATCTTGGTTCAGTCATATGTTTCACCAGGATTTTTATCAAAGGATTCGTTTTCGTTTAATTCAAGAGTTAAGTAAGCCTGTGTGCGGTATGGAGGCCCAGTGTAAATCCCTCGGTGGGTTCCGGCTCTCTACTGGATAAAACTATGGTTGATATCATCCGTTATTTACACAATTACAATATTCATCAAAAGTATAAATACAAACAGTAAGATAAATTAAAAGAATGAATGTTTATCTTTAATATCAATCGAGTTATTGTGTTTGCTTATTAAATGGAATTATAACACTAAGTAGTAATTCATGGGATAATTCAGTACTAAATTTGGGTGACGACGTTATAAAAAGGACGAGCTTGTACTAGTGAACATGGTGACCATATATAATACGAACCAGAAATAATCCAACATGTTCATAAACAGCTCGGACCGCCTGTATACAGGGGATACATGAAAAATCTACGGCTAACCTAAAACGACGGTGACGAAATGTATATTAAATGCAACTTGAAACTCCATAAAAAAAATAAAGCCCGTAGGTCTATAGTTTAAACACGTTGAAAACATCCTACTTCAATTTACAATTTTATGATTTTTTTACAGAGTTTATTGGTTAAATGCATGGGTGGTTGTTACTGATGAGATATATTCATCAAAAGCTACAGTGTCAAGTGTTATACTTTCCAATTAGAAAAAGCAACAATTGTGTGGAAGTGAACATTTTTGTTTTCACAGAATGACACAAACTCAATTCAAGGTAGATAATAAACTGTGAACGCCGTGGCCGACCTGTAGTAACATTTTGTTCACGATAACAAACTGTGAAGGGGTTCTCACGAGGTTATCCTGTTTCATCAACGATGTTCAGTGGGTGAAGCATCAATTATTGATAATGCGCCCTCTTTTGTCAAACACTGGACACGACTCCTTAAAGTTTTGTTTTTAACCCTATCAGGCCGGGGGTATGCCCTCCTGTGATTAAAAAAATATATACATTTCCTGAACGCTTTGTCTGATCACAGTGAAATTTTCTGGCTTTTCCTAACTATTTTGTGGAACCATTTTTTGGACACTGTAAGACATCTAATATTGGTTTTAGGGTTTGTTGTCAACTTTCAAACTCTGAACTGGAAAACATTGAGTCGTGTGACCTCTTTCAATGCATTCTGGGAATCCAATATAGCCGCCATTACGTTTAAATGTAATATATTTTGTCCACAAAACATAATTTGTTTAAGGTTAAAGAAGTTTTTTGCTAAATAAATAAATTTATGACATCAACAGAACAATGGATGTTATAATATCTGCTTTTATTGTACTTTTGGTAAAAAATAATCCCATATTTCGGATGAAAACAATACTATTTTTACCAAAAAAGAGGAAAAATTACCAACCAATTTATAAATTTATAAAACTGCGTGAAAAATGATTTCACTCAAATATTTGTCATCAATGGTGTTTCTTACAAATCTCAATAATTATGTATCAGCGGACTCAGAATTTCAGGGTGGGGGGGAGGTATAAAAAAAAGTCCAAACAATGCAAATATTCATTTTGTTGACAGTGATAGGTTTATGTTTCAACCTCGATCATTGTGTACAACCACTATATACACTGTATCATTGTGTGCATTTGTTTATATTCCTTCCGGGTGTTTTGCAATGTTACCAGTAATTATTTGCACAATCACATACGGCATACCAAATCAATATAAAGGCAGTGATTTTAATTTAAATTAGATAGATATTTAGCAAAAAAATTAATAATTGACAGCAATAAGCATTCTAAAATATTCCTTAAGTGCAATGATCTGACCGGCTATGAATTAAAGAAGCTGCGTAACAAAAACATTTCACTCAAATCTTTGTTATTGATGCTTCAGTCAGTAATTTACTCCGCTTCTATAGGAGATTAAAAGCAATGTAATAAACATTCAAACCTTTTGAGAATATAAAGATTCACACAGATAAAGGTTTCAAGAAAATAAAGATCCACACGGAATATTAATATTTCCAAAACATACGAATTCGCAAGAAATCGGCCTTTTTATACATAAAATATTCCATCATTAAATTTAAAAGCAGGTTCGATATTTCCCCACAAGGCCATTTATTGAGAGGCAAAGCATAGTGCAAGATAATTATTTTTTCCTCACGTATCTACCGAATATTACAGAGGGCGCTTTATTATGCCAGTGTCAAATGTCACGATTAACCCTATCTACCAAATTCCAGCTGAACGGTCTACCAAGTAATTATTTAAAGGATGAGTATTGTCGAAATCGCACCCATCTTCATGGAAGGCTCGGTAGATTAGCGAGCTTTTGCTTGATGCACAGAATACATATTACGATAACAATCTTTATTCGTACAGGAATAACCATGTTTGATTGTTGGCCCTTTATATTAATCAAATAATGTGAAATTTTGTTGGCAATAAATGAGTTTGTTTTTAATAATAGTTGAGGTTCTGATGTAAGGGTAAAGCAAGACCGACAATAACAACATGCCACCCATGAAATGATTTTGACATGTATACAAGCTCAAAACAAAGACAAGGTGTGTATAACCTGTTGACACACCCACACAACACACACCACCCCCATACAATGTTGAGGTAAAACCAGATTTTCATTTTCATTTGGAAAAGTTTGGCAGTGCAATATCCCAGCTAAATTCAAATCGCCCAACAATAAACAGTGGACAAGGGGAGGGGGGCTTTCTTCTTATGAAGTTATGTCATATGTCAAGGTGTGCCAACAGTTTTGCTCACCATTGTAGATGCCATTATTGTTTTCTAGCTTAAAGGAACAGTATCGTCACGATCAGAGCAGACTTTCAACAGGGCATATAATTCGGTGTCCTACATGTAGTTTAAGATGAACACAGCGACTGAAAACTACTGGCTCATTTATACAGCAGCAACAGTAATATGACCTTATCATGTGGGGTATTATTTTCAATCACTGAGTTAATCTAAAACTAGCACTCCAATTCCATGCCCTGTTGATCGTGACGATATTGCCCCTTTAATTTAAATGATTAACACTAATGAAAAACACTATATTTTATGTAAAAAGACTACAGGTAAAACTCACAAAGATCCAGGGGCCCTGAACAAGAAAAAAACTTAAAACTAACTGTCGCCCTGTCCTCAGTGGATTTTCCACGGGCGGACCGAATCATACAATTATTATGATCTAGTTCCTTGCTGTGCTGCACAAAAAGTACTAAATACGTCAAATATAACCTGGATTCCGGGTCAGATTAATTTTGTCCCGGATTCTGGGACTGATGAGATATGCACGCAGTTTAAGATGAACACAGCGACTGAAAACTACTGGCTCATTTATACAGCAGCAACAGTAATATGACCTTATCATGTGGGGTATTATTTTGAGTCACTGAGTTAATCTAAAACTAGCACTCCAATTCCATGCCCTGTTGATCGTGAGGATATTGCCCCTTTAATTTAAATGATTAACACTAATGAAAAACACTATATTTTATGTAAAAAGACTACAGGTAAAACTCACAAAGATCCAGGGGCCCTGAGCAAAAAAAAACTTAAAACTAACTGTCGCCCTGTCCTCAGTGGATTTTCCACGGGCGGACCGAATCATACAATTATTATGATCTAGTTCCTTGCTGTGCTGCACAAAAAGTACTAAATACGTCAAATATAACCTGGATTCCGGGTCAGATTAATTTTGTCCCGGATTCTGGGACTGATGAGATATGCACGCCTTCCATGTATTAAGAAGCCTTATGTATGGAAACCAATAAAATAAAAGCTCTAGTTTCTGTTGGTATAATTTAGTTGAATTATAACTCTTTAAACTGTTTAAATATTTACAGAGCACACTACTACACAATGTAATTTGCAGGAAAACTGTAAAACGATCGTATGATTATAGCATGCATTTATTTCTCTTTTTCTTGAAATTACACATGTTTATAAATAGTCATTTAAAAGTTATTGAGCTTTGTTTAATATCTTGACACCAACTTGTGTTAATGGGCTTCATGGTCAGTACTTAACTTGAACTATCCCAATGCTCTCATAAAATAAATAGCTCAACTTATATTTGTGCAATATTTGGGATACAAACAGGGAACGATTTCGTTCAAAAATTTTGCATAGCAAAACTGCGATGCAAAAAATGAATTTGCATATTGCATAGCAAAATAATTTTTTTGTATAGCAAATTTAAAAATGCTTAAAATTACAGTATGTAGTGTGCATAGGTAAAGGTGCTTTTTTTTAAGGCTTTACTGTCGTTTGGTTCATAATATGAATGTCCAAATTTTACCAGAAATAATAATTTTTGGTGTCCGGAAATTGAGCCACAGGTGGTAAAAAAACTCACGTGTAACTATTTCGCCAAATTGCAGTCATTCATGAAAGTTAGTCCTCCGTCCATTTTCTTTTTTGTTTACATTATTGTATCGATCGCTAAAACAGAGGCCATATCACGAAAACAAATGACCGACTGCGACATGTTCGGGTGCTTTTCAAAGTGAATTTCACCGAGTGTAACGTTACTTTGTGGTATGATCATGCTTGATTTTGATTATTAAAAATTTGTCAGGAAAATGAGTGGTTGAAATGATTCTAAATCTCACCACTACATATATAAATGAATGCTCATTTTGTTAATTTTCAAAAACTTGTATTATAAAACGAAATTAGTAACCATGGGCGGATCCAGAACATTTTTTAGGGGGGCTGAGAATCAAAAACAATTATTTTTCAGTACTACAAAAATTACAATGAAATAATCAAAGGGAGAGAAAAACAAAGCACACTGTGAGAATGGGAGTGCGTTCTCTTCTCCTCTCCCCCTCTTTTTCTGATCCTCTCCCTTTTTTTTATTTTATTATTATTATTATTTTTTTTTTTTTTAACGATTTTAGGGGGGGGGCTGCAGCCCCCTCAACCCCCACCCCCCGGATCCGCCAATGGTAACGTTCCTTTGTTGAATACGGCCGTAGTGATCGTATAAAAGCGCACATGTGAACTGAACACGGTACTACTGTGTATAGGTGGCTCAATTGCTCAATGTTCCAACCCCCAAACTCAGGAGAAGAACAAATAAAGACGTGCGAAGCTTTAACAAAACTGGGCGGTTGTTGCGTGTTTTCCATTTCGGGAATTTCGCCCGTAGTTAATTCATCAGCAGAAAAATATTGCATGCACATAGAATTTTAGGCATTGCGGATAAAATCCTTATGGATTGCTGGGAAATAAAGTTGCATGTACGGATGCACATAGGTAAAACAAGTGCACTTGTTTACTGTTGCATCAACACCGTCGCGTCGGCGTGAAGTCATCGTTGACCACGTACGTCGCACGTACCCCCCGGCGTAATCTGGACACACGGAATCAAACCCAGTTGGGACGGATAGCTTGATATTTTTGGTCGGAAATATACATGTAAACGTTATTCGGGAAAGGTTTGTGAATATGATTTCAAAAATGTTTATAAATCTGTCGAAATGTGTATCGCAAAATCTGCGATGCATTGTTTGATATTCCATCGCAGATTGTCCAAATTGCGTCACATTTTGCGATGCGATACAGGGGAAATCGTTCACTGTACAAATGGACAAAATAGATACCTGGGCTAAAAGGCATTTAAGTATATACCTGATCATGACCCCATTCCCCTAGAATTCGCACCCATATAATTACAACTGGGGGTATGTTTACATACATGTAGCCCAACCAGGGGTTCAGAATCGGCAATTATATACATGTACCAATTCATGATTAAAAGTAATTACAGAAAGTGTGATGTATGCAGCTTTTGCGACAAATGATTTGTACATGTTGAAATTTGTTCAACCTTTTTGACGTCACAATTCATTTCGCGTTCGTATTCACTTCAAGTATGAACCTGGCTTAAGACTATTGGGTAGTGGCTAGACTGGTCCCATGTCCGAGTGATATCTGGTGTGAGAAAGTAATAAGACTTGGGATTTCCTGCAACAGTATCAATTGCGTCATTTTGTAACTAATCCACATACCTTTTTTTATTGTAACTGTCCTGAAACTGTTCTGAGTTTCTTCCAATAAAAACCTGAAATACAATGGGTAAATTTTCTGTTTATAAATTTTACATTTATCACCAGGCTTACTGATATTGTACCAACAAAACGTGTTTAAATCCCATGGTCAACACAAACCATGATGCCACCATTTTGGTTATATAGGGTGCACTCCACTAAATAAACTCCCATTGCAACCAATGGTAAATATAAAATAATAATAACTCATTAAAAAATACTTAGAAATTCTAAAATAAAAAACACTTTTATTTTATTTGCAATTACATGTGGATTGTCCAGAGGCCTGTCAAGTTATTCGCATCCCAATGGAACCCACCCTCTACACGAGTAAAAATGCCAACACTAAAAGTATCCATTTTGGAGAAAGGCCTTACACTAAATCAAATTAGGACCGCTTTTTCAGGGCATTGTGTATCCAAACAATTTAAAGTTGAAAGTGAAGGATCCCCAGGTCATGATATTGGACCATTTTTTACACAAAATGTATGAGCCTCAACTCTTTGTTTTTCAGACAAATTTGAGGACATATACATGTACAAATTATGATAAGCAACATGGTGCATGAATTTACAGGCTCTGGCTGTACCATTCAAGGGATTTCATTGGATACGTTGTGCTGAAGATCTGACATCACGCTTTGAGGCTCACGCACTAGCCATCACCCAAGATCAAAACTGAATCTCCAGTATCTGGCATAATTCATGAGCCTCAAAGTGTGACGTCAGATCTTCAGTCTGGCTTGTGGGTAGCACATCCTATCGTATCCACGAGTTCTACAGTATGATACAGTGTGCTACTCAGACATACACGAATGCTGTAAAGAGACAATTCCAGATAACAAGTCTTAGAAAGACGTCACTCATGCTATTACTTTTTAGTGGTTTCCCGCCTACCAGCCGAAATGCTTGAAAGGAGTAGTATGGTAGATGGCGTTGCGGGCGCACCTACTCCTAAAATCGATTTTTAGGGAAAGTCTCTTTTTAGGGGTGGTTAAAAAATGAAAAAGAAGGATGGTATTTGTGACGTCATTACAATTTTAATGACGTCATGAAAGGTGTTTTTATATTTTTATAAGAATGTTAGTAGGATTAAAATATATTTAATTAAAAAAAATATATAATACAAAAACTGATAAAATATAATGTAGATATATATTGAGAAGAGAGAATGGAATCAAAAAGAAAATTAATCGATCCTTGCGAATGGCTTTTAGTCGGTAAAACGGACAAGTGTTGTATGCTTTGCTCACCTAATACGGTATATTGTGGGTTACATAAATGGAAACTTAAATGTGGAAAAAGTATACCCGTTGCGTGCCGTAGATGTAAAAAAAAGTACAAAAGCAGCGATAGGTTTATGTACAAAATGTGCCAAGATATTAAACGTAGCAAGTTTTAATCGCGTTAAAGGAAAAGCTATACGGTATTATAATTTAGTGATGAAAGAGTTGTTAGAAACGACAAAACGTTTATAGTAATTTTAAAAAATAAATAAAATTAATTTTTTTTACAAAAAGTAAGTTTAAAAACTGAGAAAAAAAAAAGAGAAAAAAAATAATAATATTATCTTGTTTAATAATAAAGAGAGGATGGAAAACAAAACATATTTATCAAAAATGAGGATCAGAGAATTGGAAGATTATGCGGTGAAAAAAAATATTAGACGGTTAACCCTAGTACGAAACAGCAAGGGAAAAATAGATAGACGGGTTTTGTACAATGCTATAAAAACATATGAAAAACAACATAAGCCAAAGCCATTATAGAAATTAAAATTAGCTGAATTGAAAGAGCGTATAGTATCTGAAAATATTGAGCTACCAAGATTCGGCTCGGGCAAAATAGGACAGTTGTTAAGTAAAGATTACGTAGCTGCTATAACAAGGTCTTACGGCCAAGAACAAGAGTTGAGATTTAAACCACCAAAGGTTGGTGAAGGTTATTTACGAGAAAAAAGAATGGTTGTTGCGCTGTATCATAGCAAAGAAAAAGATTTAAATATATTTTGGGAAGCGGTAAAACCAAAGATTATAACTAAGTTTGGTGTGGACTTACAAGAGTTTGAGTTGCTTAGGTGTATGATATATATAAATCTTAAATTATATAAAGAAAAACTTGACGGCACGATTGATTTTGCTGAATCAAGTTTTCATAATAATAACCAATTTATTTTACAAGATTTTGATAACATTGAAAATAAATTGCATACTGCTTTTTCACAAATTCAAGAGACTTTTGAAAAATGGACTCAAAATGGTAGTGGATGGGCGTTAGATCGTGTCGTAGAAATGAATATCACTATCGGAAAACATCAAACTTTAAAAGGTGGTTCTTATATTGGGCTGTGTGACTATATACAAAATAAACAAGCGTGTATTAACGTAAAACAACAAAGACGATGATTGTTTACGGTGGTCGCTTCGTTGTTATAATAAACATAAGAAAAGGTCGATAAAATTAAATATTCCGATTGGCGAAGTAAAAAATAAAATATTCCCAAAGAATGTCTAAATATCTAATAAAGGATGGTTTAAATTTTAATAATATCGAGGCTCCTACACCAATTAATCAAATAAAAAAAGTAGAGCGACAAAACAATATAGCTATAAACGTTTTTGGTTGCGAATCAAATACGCTACGAGTTTGCAAACTCAGCGAACAACCTGCAGAACTAGATCGTATAAATTTATTATTAATTCATTAAGAAGAAGAAAAAGGAACTAGATCTCACTACGTTTGGATTAAAGATTTAAATAGATTACTTCACGATCAAACGAAACACGAGCATCGTAAACATTTTTGTTTGGTATGTTTACAGTGTTTTTCAACAGAAGCGTATCTCGAAAATCACAAAAACCTGTGCGTTGAAATAAGCGATAGACCAAATGAAGATCATTATGTCGGAAAAGGGTAAAGACGATAAGGTAGAATTTAAACATTTTCATAAACAGATGAAAGTTCCATTCGTTATATACGCCGATTTTGAATGTATTATTAAAAAGATTGACGATGTTAACTCAACGAATACTAAAAAACTACAAGAACACGTCGTTTGCGGTTATTCGTACGTTGTCGTTCGTTGCGACAGTAAAACTAGTGATCCCGTCGTTTACAGAGGAGAAGATGAATTAGAGAAAGAAGAAGAAAACATCAACGAGGTATTTAAAAAATCAAAATCTAAAAAATTATATATGGCTCAAGAAGATGTAGAAGATTTTTAAAATGCTAACAAGTGTTGGATATGCGAAGAGAGATTTTTTATCAACGATAACGCTGACTCTGTTGAAAAGTACAATTTAAAAAAAGTTAGAGATCATTGTCACATTACCGGAAAATATAGAGGCGCTGCGCACAATAAATGTAATTTTAAACTTAGTTTAAAACCAAATAAAACTTTTATTCCGGTTATATTTCATAATTTGCGAGGTTACGACTCTTATATCATTATGCAAGCTGCAAGTCAAACGCGAGGAAATCTAACGTGTATTGCAAATAATATAGAAAAGTATATTTCTTTTTCAATCGGGAAACTACGATTTATAGGCCGCGCTCAATTTTTACTAGCGCCGTTGGATAAACTTGTAAAATCAAACAATTCTTTTCCAATTACTAGCAAGTTCGAACCAAATTTAGAAAAATGTAATCCTGTTAAAAGCAAGGGTATTTATCCTTACGAATATATAAATAGTTTTAAACGATTTGAAGAAAAACAACTTCCTTCACAATTTTTTTGTGTAGCAGTTTAAACAATCAACACATTACTAAAAAACAATACGAGCACGCTAAGAAGGTATGGAATACATTCGGTTGTAAAAATTTAGGAGATTATCACGATGTATACGTGCGTACGGATACTTGCTTATTAGCGGATGTATTTCAACATGTTCGTGCTACTTGTATGAATCAATACGGTTTAGATCCAGCCCATTATTATACGAGTCCTGGATTAAGTTGGGATGCTTTATTACAAAATCCAAAACAAACTTTAGAATTGTTGACCGATGTTGACATGCATTTATTTGTAGAAAAGGGTACTAGAGGAGGAACGTGTATGGCGAGTAAACGACACGCGAAAGCAAACAATCCCTATATACCTGGTTACGATAAATCAAAACCAACGAGTTACATCATGTATTTAGACGCAATAATTTATACGGGCACGCGATGAGTCAACCTTTACCGACGGGTAATTTTAAGTGGATGACTAGTAAACAAATTGATAAACTCAAGAGCGATGGTTTAACGCACAGTTTTAAAGAATTAAATTTACCCGTTGGTAAAGGATGTATTTTAGAAGTTGATTTAGAATATCCTAAAGAATTACACGATTCTCATAACGATTATCCACTCGCGCCAGAGTTATTAACGATACCGAAAGAACAGATGTCACAGTATCAACTCGAGCTATTAAAAGACAAACCAGCTCCAAACGTTAAAAAATTAGTTCCAAATTTAGGCGCTAAACGTAATTACGTGCTTCATTATCGTAATTTAGAATTATATTTAAAACTTGGTATGAAACTAACTAAAATTTATCGCGTTTTAGAATTTGATGAATCATGTTGGATGAAACCATACATTGATTTAAACACCCAACTCAGAAAAGACGCGACGAGTGATTTAAAAAAAGATTTATATAAACTCATGAACAATTCAGTTTTTTGAAAAACGATGGAAAATGTACGAAAACGCGTTAATGTATTAATTTAAAGCGGTTAAACGATGAAAAAGCAAAAAATCAAATTCGTTCACTCATCGCAAAACCAAATTTTGCCGAGGCTAGGATTTTTGATAATTTAAACTTAGCGGCAATTCACATGCACAAAACAAAAATCTTACTCAACCGCCCAGTCTACGTAGGAATGTGTATTTTAGAATTAGCTAAACTTCACATGTATGATTTTTATTACAATCATTTAAAAAAGAAATACGGTGACAAGTGTGAGTTGCTTTACACGGATACGGATAGTTTGATCATTGTGATTAAAACAGAAGATGTATATAAAGATATGAAAGAAAACAAAGATTTATATGATTTTAGTAATTATAAACAATATCATTTTCTATTTTCTGAAGAAAATAAAAAAGTGATTGGAAAAATGAAAGACGAGACTGCGGAAGTTCCTATCGCAGAATGTGTAGGTTTAAGGCCAAACATGTATTCGATACTTTTATCAAATGAAAAAGAAATAAGAAAAGCTAAAGGTGTTAAAAAACAAGTTGTAGAACAGGAAATTCAACACGAGCAATATAATCAAGTTTTATCTAAAAAAAATTACACTACGTCATCTTATGAAATTTATTGGGCACAAAAAATTAATATTATTTTCAGAACAAGTAAATAAAATATCATTATCTCCTTTAGACACAAAAAGATATATTTTAGAAGACGGAATACATACTTTAGCTTACTACCATTATACAATTTTAGAATTAGTCTGAGCTTTGCTCGGCGTAGCTAGCGACTAACGCTAGCGTTTAATCGGTGGATTTTCTGTATCTAAAGGAATAATTTGTAATTCTTCTCTTACAAAACTACGTGCGGGTTTTGCGTTTAAATAATACAAGATGGGTTGATTAGCAGCTTTCATCGTTTTAGCTAATCTATAAATGTTTATTCTCCATATAGGATCGGTTGCGCGACGTCTCGTATCTTTTTCACTTCACCGGGTGCGTATAAATACCGAACTAACGAGTTTGTTGGAATTCTTTTTTCATTCTTTTTAACGCTTATAACTGGTGAGGCTGGATTTTGTTCAACAACATGCAATTTAATCGCGTCTTTTGGTTTTAAATTTATAAGACGCCTTGTTTCATTATTTAATGCTTTTACAACTGCTGGTAATCTTTTAACCCATTCTCTATTTCTTTTTTCAGAAAATAATCTTTCGCTTAAAGTTCTATTAAAACGCTCTACTATACCTTGAGCTCTATGATTACCAGCTTCGCTTCTTTGAATTTTTACATTATGTTTACTCATTAATACATTAACGCTACTCATAAATTCTTTTCCAGGATCAACTTTTATAATTTTTGGCCAAGTTAACTGCGAACGTTTATAAATGTTATCAAATGCGTTACTAACTTGAACGGCGGTTTAATCGGTTAACGGTTCCGCTTCTTTATATCTACTGGCTTCGTCCACAACGGTTAACGCGTACTTAAGAAACAATAAATCTGCTTGATGAATATCGTTTAGTTTTTCTAACGTACTATTTGAACTAGTTGGTCTTGGAATGTATTTAGGATAGGGTAAATAAATTTGCCACAACGCTTGCTTTTTTATCCAACGCGAAACTACTTTTTTTATTTATTTTTGTTTCTTGAGCTAATTTATTAATAGCATCTAAACCTTTGTAATATCCTTTTGGGCTGTAATATGCATTTTGTAATTTTAAACGAGTTTGTTTATCCATTTTTATTATTTATAAATATATTTTATTCTGTAGAATTTTTAGGCATAAGTGAGGATGGTAACATTCCTTGATTAACTAACCACATTTGTGTCATTGAAGATAATCCAAGCGTCGCGGTTAGTTTTAGCGAGTCTTTTATATATAATTTATTTAAATTAGCTGGTTCTACGCTTAATACTTTTTTACCAACCATGCTGTATAAAACAACAAAAAGTGTTAAAACGGCGCTGTGATAAGCTGAATCGGTGATTGTTTTTGTATCCATCGTATAATAATAATAATAATAATGTATAGATTTATATAGCGCACGTATCCACCAACTAAGTGGCGCTCAAGGCGCATTATATTATTATCCCTGCTCATAAGGCTCATAAGGCTCATAAATCATTCCTGAAACCATCTCAGCTCCCTGGGGAGTATACAGCTCAATTGCTGCCATTTCTAGCGCATATAGAGCAAACCATCTCTGCCTTCACAGGTACCCATTTAACCCCTGGGTGGAGAGAAGCAATTATGGTTAAGTGTCTTGCTCAAGGACACAGGTGTCACGGCTGGGCTCGAACCCACACTCTGCTGCTGGCAACACCAGAACTTGAGTTCAGTGCGCTAGACCGCACGACAATCCACTTTACGTGCATTATACAACACACGGGACCTACGGCTTTACGTCCCATCCGAAGGACGAAGCAATTATGGTTAAGTACCTTGCTCAAGGACACAAGTGTCACGACCGGGGCTCGAACCCACACCCTGCTGCTGGCAACACCAGAACTTGAGTTCGGTGCGCTAGACCGCTCGGCCACGACACTCCAATGTATGTTATACACTCCAAGTATGTTATACTTGTTGTTATAATTATTTAAACAAAAAACTTATTCCATTTCAAAAACATCGGGTTCTTTTGGTGGTGCGGTATAGCCTGTTGGGGTGGGTTTGCTGGCGCGAAGCGCGCGAGGTGTTAACGGCACTGGCTTTGCACGATTATTACTAAACAAGAAATAAGCGAAACCTCCAACAGCTAAACCAATAGCGATATAGTAATAGTAGTTTATTTCATTGCTTGTTTCTTTTTGAATAGCGTTTTGCGACGCTAACGCTACACTGTGTTGAGTTTTTGTCGTGCCTTTTTTTAATTCTTGTTTTTTTAGTTTATTATAATCAGAGACCCTTTTACCCGTCGCAACTCTGTTTGGATTTTTTTCTTTTTTAGTCGGTGTTTTTGTCACCGTCACCAGTGGTGCTTATGGTTGTACATTCTGCTCGTTCGTCTCCATCGCTTTTATTATCTATACAAGATTATTATTTTCTTTTTAAATGTTTTGCTGTGATTAACATTGTTGAGAGCGGTGCTATTAACCCTTTCGATCCCATGGGCTCTAAAAAGAGCCTTTGTTGTGATACGCTTCGATCCCGTGGGCTCTAAAAGGTGCCGGGAATCGGCATGCCCTTGACGACCACGGCTACTTAATTCACCACATGAAAATGCTTGAGTGGTTTTTATGTTTGGCGCCCTCTATTGACAGGAATGAAGTATTTAAAAGTTCATAAAAGAAAAATGCGCGTTACTCCATGCTGCTAGCGTCCACTCACGGTACGCGGTTTTTCCTGCAAGCGTCCACTCGCTTTACACAATGGTCAGTTTTTAGTTGCAATGATGGAAACGCAACATAAATGATGGCATTTTGGCTGAGATTTTGGCAGACATTGGCTCAGAATCAGATGACGAAGTAACGGATGACGATAGCACATTATCTTTAGTAGAACTTCCAGCGGAATTCGTTCAACATGTTCAAGAGGTAGGTAACGTTAGGCCTAGGCTAAATCACAGTAAAAATGAATAAGTAACAGTTAACGTTAGTCGTTACTCTTCCGGGCCCAATGCAAATTAATGTAATTCACATATTTTCCTAGGCTATAGCGTAAATATTGGATGCATTTTTTTGTATATGCTCAAGGGGTTTACAACTGTTGGAGATGAGGAATGTAAATTTAGAAAATGGATCCCTTGAATAGGATTGACCAAATCCCCACCCCCTGGACTGCGTCCAAAAAGTCATGCACAAAGTACTCAAGTGAAAATGTGCAATTGTTAGTAGTTTGTTGGGGTAATAGGCCTATTTGTGTTCATTGAAACAGCAAGTTGAAGTATAGATATAGCATAGAAATTTTAGCATCCACCCATAGCCGGTCGTGCTATTTAATTAGCGTCAACAAGCTGAAAATGCACTCTTAGTCTCACGCTTCCAAAAGAATAGCCTCGTATTCGAAAGACCCTTATAAGTCGTATAACACAAGAAGTTGGGTTAATTCACTTTCACAATCCCACATTAAAACACAAATTTATCGGCAACGAGTTTTGGAGAGTGGATGGAAGCCGCCATATTTCTTTTCTCAGCACAATATTCATTTTGCGCATGACCCCCTGTGGCCTGTGTGCACATGCAGCAAAGTAGCATTGAGATATTGTATTTACAAATGTAAGACCGAGATTAATCCTCCTTTGCCTTGTTTTTCTGTTGCAGCCGACCTACCAAGGTGATAGCCGACCGAGATCTAGGAGGACGACCGGAAAGTTAGATTTCCGATCTGGTTGGGAACGACGAGACCATTACGAGTGTGGGACTGTGCAGTTCACTGGAAATTCTGGCCCCACCGGCAGTAGAGATCTTCAAGCTGTATTTTTGTCAACTCGTGTGGAATATGCTCGTCGACGAGACTAATCGCTATGCGCACAAACAATAGACTCAAATACGGCTGAACAATTCTCCTGGCACCCAACCAACATTCCAGAAATGATGGCATTTGTGGCACTTCTCATTGCTATGGGCATAAACAAATCCTCTCCATACAAGATGTACTTGTCCACATCTGAAATTCTTCACATCCCATTCTATCCGTCGATCATGTCCCGTAATCGGTTCAGTTCAATTCTTCGGTTCCTCCACATCTCAAATAACCAAATTCCTCGTAGAGCCTTGGATAAACGGGACAAACTTTCCAAAGTTCTGCCCTTGATAGAAGTCCTCGTCCCGAAGTTTCTCAACCTGTATAACCCTGCGCATAATCTGTCTCCAGACGAGAGTATGTTGAAATTCAAGGGACGCTTAAGTTTTGTTCAGTACATGCCTAACAAACCTATCAAACGGGGTATTAATGCCTTCTCCCTGAACGAGTCCAAAACAGGATACACGTGTGCTTGGAAACTGTACACAGGAGCCGACGACACCCAAACTGTTTATGATGCAGACGTAGATTCCAAGTCATCAGACTGCCATCCACCAAACCCAACAGTTGCAGGAAAAGTCATCATTGATCTGGTCCATGGACTTGAGAATAAGGGACACGTAATATATTGTGATAATTACTATACTAGCCCAGCTCTTGTAGCTAAACTTGCTAAACTAGGATTCGGATGTTGTGGAACTGTTCGTTACACTACACAGGGAATACCCCAGGCCGCAAACCCCCAAAAACCTAAAATGAAGAAAGGAGATGACCCATTTTTTGGGGTGAAAGGTGTGCAATTGTGTATCGTTTGGCAAGACAAAAAATCTGTAACACGTTTAACTAATGTAGGCAACACTGATTTGTCCAAAAAGCAAATTCGGTGTAATAAGAGCACAAGTGGATTTTGTGATGTTCTGCAGCCCAATTGTATTGAAGATTACAACAAAAACATGGGTGGAACTGATCTTGCCAACCAATGTTTTCAGTACTACAATCATACACACAGAAGCTTGATTTTTTTTCCATATGCTGAATATCTGTATTGTCAATAGCAGAGTAATATTCACCAGCATAGCAGGGAACAAAAATGTCAGTAACCTTGATTTTCGTATAGGGATTGTACAGGGCTTGCTGTTGGGTTGGGAACGTAACGCAACACGTCAGTTGAGATACCATATTACTATTGAGTTGACAGGGCAACAGCACTATCCTGGCAAAACCCCCAATGGAAAGAAACGCGACTGCATTGTTTGCAGTAACCGAAAATTAGGTAGGCGAAAACAAACAAATATGATCTGTAAACAATGTACACAACCTATGTGCATAGTTCCTTGCTTTGAGAAATACCACATCACTTAATAATAATAATAATAATGTGTGGACTTATATAGCGCACGTATCCACCAACTAAGTGGTGCTCAAAGCGCATTATATCATTACCCCTGCTCATAAGGCTCATAAGGCTCATAAATCATTCCTGAAACCATCTCAGCTCCCTGGGGAGTATACAGCTCAACTGCTGCCATTACAGCGCATATAGGGCTAATCAACCAACTCTGCCCTCACAGGTACCCATTTAACCCCTGGGTGGAGAGAAGCAATTATGGTTAAGTGTCTTGCTCAAGGACACAAGTGTCACGGCCGGGATTCGAACCCACATTCTGCTGCTAACACCAGAACTTGAGTTCGGTAAGCTAGACCGCTCGGCCACGACACTCCACGACACTCCACGTGCGCTATATAAGTAAATGGTTAATTTCCACTTGATTGTAAATCTATACTATTTGCCTTCAAACCCCCCCCCGTTCAATGTTGGGAAAGGTCAGACAAGCCGCAGATTACAGTCCAAACCAACATTGAATTGGGGGGGGGGGTGTTAGCATGGATTGTGATGTATTTACACTGAATACAAGTAAATGGTTAATTTCCAAGTAGAAAACAAACAAAAAATCCCAAAAAATCTCATCCAAGTTATTGTTTTTCACATGGAAAACAAATCTTATACCTGTACCGTATTTGCATGAAATATCACCCATTTGTATTACTTTTCTTTTGTGTAAATACTGATCTAATTATTTCGCTTTTGCACAATGTTTTCCTCCCTTTTGTATACTCATTTTTACCATCATTTTTACATACAAATGAGAAAGTTAAAAAAGTGTCTATTCTTGCCGTGTGAGGGCGCACTTCAATGAAATTGTGAAAAACCCACTGGTGCTGAAGTGACATTGGGCTCCTAATTACTGTGGTAAAGAAGGGTACTCTCTGACATAACTGGCTGGTAATGAAAGGGTTAACATACCGTACTTGTAGTATATTTCACACGCTACGGTAGAAAGCATGCTTGAAATGAAAGGATATTTTTCTAAATCTGTAATTAATTTACCTTCATCGTCAATTTCAAATTGATGCCCGTATAAATCAATACGATTTAAGCCTAATACTAATAATTTAGCGTATAGCGTTAAAATAGCGCTACCTAAAGACTGAGTTATATCACGACCTAAATTAGTTTCGTATTGTGTGTGTAGTACGTCACGCTCTTCCGTAGACAAAGCTTCAATATCGCTAACGCTATACTCTTTGCCGAAACACTTTTTTGAATCCCCCCCTACTGCAACGGATAAAAGCCGTTTATCTCGTAGTTTTTGTTTTAACATAACATTGTCATTTGTATCACCACCGTCTGCTAGCATCTGTGGATTTTCGTTTAATAATCTTCCATTTATTATAAGTATTTATATAATAATCAATTAAATTTATAAACAAATATAAAAACCAATAATTAATTTTAGATAACCCTTCAGTATTTAAAAGTTGGTTAAGATTATATTATTAGATCTTTTACTTGCTCATTATCTATACTCGTAAATATACCTTTTACTTTTTCAGAGTTTGTATTTAAAACTTGTACTAGTTCATTTCTTTCTTTTTCAGTATTAGTAAGTTGTACAAGATTATATATAAAATCATTTACTCGTTCAATATCTATACTAGTAAATAAATCTTTTACTCGTTTAGTATTCATGTTTATAAATAGATTTTATAATATTTATTAAAAACACTAACAACCTACAAGTAATTACTAAGTAACCTATAAGTAACCTATAAGTAATTACTAACAACCTATAAGTAACCTATAAGTAATTACTAAGTAACCTATAAGTAATTACTAACAACCTATAAGTAACCTATAAGTAATTACTAACAACCTACAAGTAACCTATCAGTAATTACTAAGTAACCTACAGTAACCTATCAGTAATTACTAAGTAACCTACAGTAACCTATCAGTAATTACTAAGTAACCTACAGTAACCTATCAGTAATTACTAAGTAACCTATAAGTAATTACTAAGTAACTTACAAGTAACCTTAGTTACGTATTTCATATTTAGTAGGTTGATCCGTTTTTTAAATTAATTTGCAATGTTTAACTCGTTTTAATTTTTCATGAATTTCTATTCTTAACTCTTTTGTAGGTATGACGTCATTTTCTCGTAAACAATCTTCGAACGAATCTCTATCTTTACAATAAAATAAACATACCCATTTAAGTTGCTCTCTAAAATCTTTTAATACGCTATTATATTTTTGTGAAATGACCCAGCAGCTGTGTTTAATGTGCCTGCCGCTAAAAGCTAAGCGCACTAACTCGTTTTGAGGATCTTTTGAAAATTTTGTATATCGTAATTTATTATTTGCGCTACAATCATCGATAATAAACAACGTTTCGTCACCTTTAAATGTATCGCTATGAATTGTTATCGCTTCGTTTAACGAAATATTTTCTAAATCGTTAAATTACACTCGCTCGTCGTTATAAAACCATTTCCTTTTTTTATAAGTATCATTGTCACCGATAGTAGGGCATAATATAACGATATGTTCAAAATGTTTAAAATATTCTTTTTCTAACAAACTTAAAATAAATTCAGTTTTTCCGCATCCGGTTTGTCCACAACTTAACGCAACGTGTGGATATTTAGGCAGCATTTTCTTTTTAATATTAGACGTTAATTTTAATAATCGACGAATTCAAAACGTGAGTTTCTTATAACGAGTTGCGCGTCCATAATAATAAAAGTGTACATGTTTAGGTCTCCCGCAGTTTCAGCTTCTTTTTCAATTTGTACAGTGATTCCTTCGGATAAGTTTTGTACTCGTCTTCCGCTTCCGTGTATTTTATTATCGGTGCTCGTCCTCATGTCTAAAAATAAACCATATTTATCGAGTAAATAATCGGCTTGTTTGACGTTACTCAAATTTAATGCTTTAACAACTTGTATAGCGTGTTGTTTGTTGGAATCACCGAAATATTTTGAAATCTCTTCCCAATGTTGATACCTTTTCATTCCATGCGCGTATAGTTGATTAGGAACGCCTTCGATCGTAATTGAAACTTTATAAATTTTTGGATTATACAATTTATTGCTTTCTTGTTCGTCGGGTTCTTTGAATAAAAACAATATTCCTTTCATACTTTTTGCAGGAGTATTTAAATTTATATTCCACGTCGTATCGCGTTTGTTTAATGGTGTTACGCTCTGTCTTAGTACGCGATCAAATAATCTACTAAACCGGTTACTATATTGATTTTTAATCGTTCGAGCGAGTTCAGGCATATGAACGACTTGATATTCTAAAGAAATTCCGCTTATGATATATTTCGCATTATCATCGGTGCTTTTAATCACGTTAGAAAATTTATTAAACACGAGTTCATAAGTCAATCGATCTCCAATACCCGATTGGTAGTAAGGTTGATGATCGGTCAACAATTCAAAATCTAGCGGAATGTAATACCTATTTGTATACGTATCCGCGATAGCTTTATATTTTCCTTCGTTAGCTGCTACATCCTTATCACTAGCGTCTACTCGCAATCTAGTCACGTTTGCATTTTCGATGCCTTGATACGCTAAATTATCGCGTTGATCTTTAGTTAACCATTCGTCTTTATAACAATTGAATACACCTGCATCGTCTAATGAAAATATTTCATTTCCTTCAATTTTAATAATTATATGTTTTACGATCGCTCTACCTATATTTTGTACTAACGTTCTCATCTCATCATCATCAGAAAGAAGAGTAATGTTAAAAGCTAATCTAACCGTATTTGGAACGATAACGTCATTCATTCCTAAATTTGGAAAACGAACCGTTAACAATTGATTTTCGGTAATGGTGCTTGGATTGTTTGTAATAACAACTTGTTGACGCAAACCTTTTACACCTCGGAGTTCTCTCGTTCTTCTGTATGGATCGAGCACATCTCCGTATATATTACTTGCCATATTTTATAGTTGTAAAATATTTAAAAAAAAACATTTTAAAGAGTAAGTAAAATGGTATCTATAGCGATGATGATTGGAGGAGCAGTAATTAACGCGTTGGCATTTACCGGCAGCAATTTTTTTATTTTCTGGAGGTGGCCGCGAAGAACAAAAAATACATGATTTAGCGATAGAACGACTTTCAAAAGCCAGATATGAATTTAGTAAAAAGCGTTTAAAATATCTAGATTATTTAAATGAAAAAATACAAAAAGAATCGAGTGCCGTAAAAACGTTTAATAATATTGACGAAGCAATGAATGAATACTATAACGTAACGGGTGAACAAATAAATTTACCGAAAGATTTATACAACGAACCGCAACTACAAGATTTTTACGTTTTGAGCGAAGATCAAAAAACGCGAGAGATTGTATTTATCGCAATAGGAATGAGTATAGTGGGTTACGTAAGTTATAAATTATTTTAAAAAGATAAAAAGTAATTGTAAAATGGCAGCAGGTGGAAAGTATGAACTTATGGAAGCGGATCCAGCTTATAATCGACCCGAAGATGAAGAAGATATACAATAAACAAATATCGATGATGAAATAAGTGATAACATCTTGGGTAATCTTCCAATAGAACAATAAACGTCTTTTATTGTACCATCTTTAAGCGAGTTAAAATCTATATCACTTAAAGAAGCGAGTGATGCTGTTTATGAGAGTATAGGTTATAAAAACGTTGTTAAAGAATATAATAAATTTGTATAGGAAAAATATGAAAAAGGTAGAAGTACGCTCTATTTTATAAAAGGTGATAACAAATTACGACTATCGAATCATGGTGCAGGAAAAGAGGGTACCTTTTTAAAGGTAAGCAGTATAAGCGGTTTAAATCTTTATAGAGATCTTTTACCATTTGGTGAAAAAGCTATAGTAAATGTTATAGCTGAAGCGGAAATACCGCTGGAAGAGCCAGCCGCTCAAACAAGTAGTGGTAGAAGGTTACCATCTATACCGATGCAACGAGTAGAAAAATCTGCTCAAATAAAAGAAGCTATTGAAATGGTGGTTATGACTCTTCAAAAAGCTAATGTAGAAACTCAAACGCAATTAAAGATTCGAGAAGTGATGGTGCTCGATGAAATCATGGCTACAAATCGAGGCGAACAATTAAATATTTTAACTAAATTAAAAATAGTTAATAAAAAAATCGATGATATTCAATAATTAATTTTTGACGCGAAAGAAAGAGTACTCGATGAAGATGAAATTGAAAAAGCTATTCAACAACGACGAAAACTAAAAGATGAGAAAGAAGTTTTTTTAGAACAAATAGATGCGCACGATTACGTTCTTCGTAGTCAAATTAATAGAATTAAAGAAACGTTTCAAAAAATGCTAGAAAGAGACGTTACGTTAGGAGATAAAATTAAAACTTTATTTAGAGAACAAGGTATAACAATCGTTAGTATATTAACGGCTTTTGTTATGACTATTACTGCCATAGGCGAAGCAATCGCTAATGCTGTAAATTCAGCTATACCAACGCCACCCGCACCCAAACCTATACCACCTAAAACCACTCCACCAAAACCTATACCTCCAACACCCACGCCACCAACTCCAAAACCGCCAGATGGCGGTGGCGTAAAAGAGTGGATACAAAAAACATAAAAACATCTAGCGAGCGTACTATCTAAACTAGGTGCGAAAGCTTTAGCCGCTTTACCAGCTATTATCGGTGCGGTTGCAAGTTTGTTATTTAAAACAGCTTCTAACGTAGTTACGTGGGCGGCGGAACATTTATGGCTAGCTTTGACAGGGGTTGGTGTTTTAATTTTAACTTATATGCAGAAAACGCTAAAATAACAATTCGTAAATCATAACACCGAGTCCAGTTAAAATCGCAAAACCAATAACTAAAGAATTGTTTTCTTCTAAATGATTGTCGCTATCTGGTGTGCCATCTTCTTTTATTGCGCTAACGCTAGGTGTAGTTTTTAAAGAGTCTTTAATTAGCGTAAAACTCGATTCTAGATCATCTTCTACGTGATTCTCGTCAGCGTGCTTTGCGATTAGCGATGATTGCACAGACGTTGATTGTAAAGGTAAAATAGGAGGAGCAGCGGTTGTTGAATTTGTATCTAAATTTGAACCTAACGATAAATCACTCGTTGCGATTAATATATTATTGTTATATCCCGCGTACGTGCCTATTCGTAAATTCATATCGCTTGGCATCATGTATAAATTTTCTCCTACACACAAGTTTAATTGCGAACGAGCGTATTGTAAACAATCTTGATAGCGTTGAATAGAAGATTGTAAATCAACCGGAGAATCAATCTCAGCATCTACTATATTTATAAATTCGCGCTGAGCGTCTAAACCAACGCCAGATGTGAGAAATCCACTTTTAACTCGCGTTTGAGCTCCCAATAACGCGTAAACGTAAGTTCTTATAGAGTCGTTTATACGTTCTGTACCTACATCCGAAAAACCTCGCGCTAATTTTGAAGATAGTATAAATTTAGTCCACGCTGTTTCAACGCGTGATGATTGAGAAATGTATTCAACAACGTACGAACCCCCAATATCATTAAAGCTATTCACTTTATTTAAATCAACATTTTCTTTATCAAAATCCATCCTTTTCACATTTAGATGATGTAAATTTGAATTGTCATAGTTATTTCCCGGCACCGCAATTTAGCCGTAAATATTTAAATATTAAGCTGTCCCCAATCCGTTTGAATTTAAATCTACTCGTTGTTTCCAATTATCCGATATTGAAAGGTGAAATTCTTTACATATTTTATTGTACGCGCTTACGTCTATATTGTTGGCAAACGCGTCATAAAAATTTGAAAAAGATGTAGGACAACTCATTTCTTTGAGTAATCGTCTAATTTGATAGTGTACGTGAAATCTAAACAAAACTACGAATCATCAAACTCGAATGATTTAAATGTTGATAACCCACGCCGCATCTCGTTGTAGCGCAATACGTATCAACATTTATTTGATTTTTTTTAAATTTTAGGTAGCGGATTAGAATGCCAATCATTTACAACGTCGTTGCTGTTAACGTGAGGTAACGTATATTTTTGAAATACGTTAACGAATGCTGCGTTAAATGACTCTTTTTCATTGACGTAAATTGTTAGACTCATTAAATCGCTAACGTTAAAATTTAAAGGCGCGTTAAAATTTCCAGATTGCTTATATGGAAATGTAAAATTACTCTTGAATGCTAATGGAAACGTCATTTTATTATATTATAATTATTATTTTTTTTTTAATACAATGATGTATCATACCATTGAAATTGAAATAGACAAAAATGGTGGAGAAGTTTGATTAGATAACGTTATCGATAATCGAGAAGGTGATCTATATAATAAAAAGCGTACACATTTGGGTAGGATATTACAACGTGCGTAAAAAAGAAAGAATAATTTATCGTACAAAGGATGCGCCAGAGGATGATATAAAATATGTTGAACCGGGGCTTTACAACATTAATGAAATTATCGATATTATAACAACAAACGAGTCTTGGATAACGTTTACGATTGAAAAAACAACGGGTGTTTACTCGCTAAAGTTAGACGATACTACAAAATCCGTTAAATTTACATCCGGTTTAGCTAATTTACTCGGACTTCACAATGAATTTCTAACCATAGGAGAATATAGTATAAACAAATTGATGTACAACTTTTTAAAATTCTATACATTCATTGCGATCAAATTTCTACAAACGACAATTATTTTAACGGTAGACCTTGTACTATTTTAAACGTTTTTCCTTTGCAAGGTAAATCATTTGGAGAAAGTATGTGGATAGAATATAAAAATCCATTAATGAACAAAATTAAAGATTGGTACTTTTAACGCATTAAGTTTTCAAATTAAAGATTCAAAAGGTAGAGACATAAATAATCACGGTTTTCCCGTTATTTTAAATCTAGAAATTATATAAATATGGCGAGTATTTACGGACCTAGTCGTGCAACGAGCGGCGCTGTCGCGTGTAGCGACTCTGCTATAGACAGCGCTAAATTTTTACTAGAATCGTCTAGTGAAATTTATGAACATCACGGATATCTTAACAGAGATGAAATTTTACAAAATATAGTTCTCGTTGAAAAATATAACGTTATACTAGGATGGCACGCTACGTTTAAACAACCCTTTTTCATGTTTAACATTTCACCTACGTACTGCAGTATTTTTACACAATTTATAAAAACCAATAGTTTTGTCACGCATTCATCAACGATTAATCGTGCGGCTAACATTTATTATATTTCTTCTCCAGAACGAGATGAGAAATTTCATTTTATCGATAATGAAACGCAACATCTCAAGTACGAAATGTGTTTTAAAATGCGAAATGTTCAAAAAGTTTTTGCAAAAGCAACCTTTTTCGGCGCACTAAATTCTAAAATCTGTTTTAATATAACAATTTAAACTTTACCGTTAAAATATTTTTTTTATTTTAATACTATAAATAAATGGCGAGTATTTACGGACCTAGTCGTAGCGATAGTAAAAAAAATAACATTTTATATGAACAAAATGGGCACATTACACCGAGTGAACTTTCAAGTCCCTCATTTATTATTTTTTTCCATGAAAGCTCCTTTGTATTTTCTTTAAGACTTATTAGCACTAGAGATATTGATAATAATCCTATGAATTGTTTTAATATAATTTTTTATAAAATATCATTTTATTCATATTATATTGAAGTTTTTACAAGTGGAAATAATGTTTATTCAATAGTAGATAGTGACTCAATTACTAGTAAAAAAATTAATTTAACAATTCCTTCAACGGGAGAACATCATAATAACATTTCTATTACAAGTGAGCATAAGTATATAAAATGCGTATTATGCTTCACCACAAAAGAGCCAGAAGTAAAAATCTATATCAAACTAAATTTATTCGGCTCTAGAGAAACTGGAGTCTGTTACGATATAAAAATTAATAATATTCCATTAAATTAAAATATTTTTCTATTAATAAAAAACAATGAGCGCACCTATAGAATCAACGAATGTACTTTATCCAAATTTACCATCTATGGAAAATGATGCTAAATCATTTCGATTGCAAACAATTTATAACATTCAAAAAGAATTACGAATTGAAATAAATAATCGCGAAGCCGTATATAAAAAATATAATAAAATTATTAACGCTTGTAGTATCGTAGAAACTCTCGCTGAATTGGGCTGTATGGGAGCAGGAGCCATCGGCATCGGCAGTATCGCCACCGTTATATCATCGCCTATAGGATTTGTTTTAGAAGGTTTAGCTTTAGGGCTAGGTGGTGCAGCGTTTGCTTTAAGATACGCTAAATATAAATTATCTAAAAAAGCAAAAAAACACGATGAAATAAAAAAAATTGCATCGTCTAAACTTAACACGATCGAAAACCACGTTTCAAAAGCGATCGAAGACGGCGTTATTACTCAAAATGAATTTATACTCGTATGCGAAGAACGAGATAAATTTTCTAAAATGAAAGAAAAAATCCGTAACAACTCAGTTAAAAACACACCTACGCTAGTTAAAACAGAAAATAAAAATGAAAACGTAGATAAAGAAAAACAAATTCTTATAGAAAAACTTATGAGTTTAAAGTAAACTTGTTAGTAAATAAAAATTATTACGCTCCGCGTCAGCGTAATCTTTCGCGAGTAGCAGAGCGAGTAAAAACGACTGACAGACCTCCACCGTACGCCCCAGCGATATAAACGCTACAATTTAAATTTTTAAATATTATTATTATTAAAAAAATTAGCTTGCGTCACTAAAACTGTCATAATCGCGATCAGCGTCATCGTCGTTTTCTAAAAAGCTTTCGTCTTTAATGTAAGCAGAAAGCTTCCCCAAATTACCTACTGATGCAACAATTTTTAACAGTTCATTTTCAACGTGAGGAGCGTAAAATTGTATTTGTTTGTCTGAAGATGAAATTTTTAATAAAATGCTAAATAAAATTGTAGCAAAAGTAGCTGAATAAGTTGGTTGTTGTTGTTGTTTATCTGTGTAACCCAATTCTAAAACTACGCTGTAAAGACTTTCGTTATCGCTATAAAAACTAATGTAATCTAAATCGTACATGTTTAGATTAATTTTTGTACTGACTTGCAAAATTTTTTTAACTTTAAAAAAATCGCTACTTTCTACTGTATAAGGATATTTATAAATATCATTACGTTCATCGTCTGGGAAACCAATTGTATTCGTACTAACCGTTGTATTAATACTCACGCTGTTAATTTCTCGTTTGTTTTCGCCGCATGATCCAACGATGCAAGTTTCGATATAAATTCGTTCGTTTTTAACGTAAATTATCAAAGATACTTTTCGTTTTATAGTACGAGTCATTCTTTGTAAATGTTTTAAATTAACCGTAAATTTAATTGGGTTTTCGCATTTAAATTCAAAAAGTTTTCTCGATTTAATACTACATCGATTAATATTCTTTCCGATCGATCCATCTCCCTACAATAAAAACCATCGTAATCTACTTTAAAAGTAACCTTTGACTTAATAGCCACTAAAATGTCTATTAAACTTTTAAACGTATAACCCATTTTAATTTTCAAATAAAAATCATAGTCATTGTCTTTCTTCAGCGGCCGAGCCACGCTCCGCGTTGGTGCGTGACCGTTTTTCGCACCTACAATTTCATCATAGTTTAACAATTTTGTGTTATCAAATAACAGTGATGTCTTCGCTGGTGTTATTATTTCATATTTTCTCTTTGATTCCATTCTCTCTTCTCAATATATATCTACATTATATTTTATCAGTTTTTCTATTATATTTTATTTAAATTAAATAGATTTTAATCCTACTAACATTCTTATAAAAATATAAAAACACCTTTCATGACGTCATTAAAATGTTAATGACGTCACAAATACCAACCTTCTTTTTCATTTTTTAACCACCCCCTAAAAAGGGACTTTCCCTAAAAATCGATCTTAGGAGTAGGTGCGCCCGCAACGCCATCTACCATACTACTAAAGGTCATGCATATCAATTCAATATGTAAAATAAGAAGTCTATTACCTGTATGAAGTGTGCCACTAGCCTTTAGTAATGTGTATTAGTCTACATGTTATATTGGTAGTTTTTATTGTTTGCCAAGAAAACACACTAAGCAAGTAATTTTTCTTCAAGCACGTACAGGACAATTCAATTCTACTCAAGTGATTTCAACAGCATGCATTGCCGATAAACCTTTACAGTTGATTCATGGTAAAATGCTCTCAAATTTAATGCTCTTCTGTGCCTAATATTCTCCTTTAAGATACATTTGTACAATAGAACCATGCTGTTTACAACAGCATATTATTGTAGCCAAATGAACATGCAACATTTAGCAGTGCTAGCTGACCATACTTCTCACTAACTATTTTCACTTGGGTTTGAATTTTGATATGAGTAGATTTAACCAGAGCACTGAATCTTTTGCAACACCAACAATAAACTATTTCTTTAAAGGAAAGGGCACCCATAACAGTTGTAGAATATTACAAAAGAACAAAACAAACTCAAGATACTAGCC
Source organism: Zoroaster sp. YZ-2022 (assembly GCA_029582265.1). Taxonomy (NCBI): domain Eukaryota; kingdom Metazoa; phylum Echinodermata; class Asteroidea; order Forcipulatida; family Zoroasteridae; genus Zoroaster; species Zoroaster sp. YZ-2022. The sequence continues at coordinate 7,281,537 of CM055826.1, forward strand.
ATATTTTTACTCACTTGTTCTCCTATTTGTTTTTGTCTCTCGTTGAATATCTTGGTTTTGACTGCTCTGATTTGTTTTTCCTTTAGTGGGACGACAGCAAGTATATGATGTTTTAGAATAAAGGTCTCCACAAAGGTCTCCTACAAAATGTTAAAACAATAAATATATTATTATGACTTGTTGAGTTCAGTGTTTTCATATCGAAGTGCATAATGATTTTCTCATTCCTGCAAGTGCATCCTGTGCTTTTGAAGACATTAACCCTCCTACTACTACAAGGGTCAAAATCAGTCAAAATGTTGATATACCTCCCAAGGTATATCTAGTTAAACACTGTCAAACCTTACGTGTAGTAAACTACATTTCCAGGTCAAAATGAGTTGACCATTTTTGACTGGTAAAAGCATTGTCTGGTATTGTTCAGGGTGGTCAAAATGACAGTAAAAACCAGTCAAAAATGCCCCTGTGTTCACATTTGGGTCAACAGTCAAAACAGGCAGTTGACTGGTTTTGACCTCTATAGCTACTTGCCACTAAAGTGCAGCTATAGTAGGAGGGACATAACAATGCTAATCTTGTGAGGCTTAATGAATTATGTATTCCTGCATTTTTTAATTCATCAAGTGTTCTACAAATAGCTAAGACTATTAAAGGATTCCAACACTAAATGGTTAAATGGTTGCCGCAGAACATGAAGCAAATAATGGACATCCACACAAACCATTGATCAGGCATGGTGGTGTTGCTGACCACACTCCTGATTGTGAGACTTAAACAGCATAGTGATTCCTTCTCACTGTACATAATTGCAATGTTTGTATTTAGTTGTGATTCAATACAAATCAATTCTGGTTTACACAGGTCTCAAACAATTTGTTAACCTCAGATGGTCCCCAGATGGTCATTTACACATTTAGGGATCAAGGGCAACACCAGTCAGGTGAAGGTCAATAACATTATCCGTCATATTTTCAAACTCTTAAGAATTTTAAAGAGTTGGTTTTCATATCTAAAAACAATCCTGCTTAAAACAGTTTTGAGATGATTATAAGGATATAATGAACAATGTATAACAATAGCAGGATTTCTAGCAAACCCATACTTAATCAAAATACAAATGTAAATGTGATTTCAGGCATTTCAGCAGACTCATATGACCAAGTAGGACAAAAGTTGGCCAGAGATTTCAAGAAATAAAATGTAGGACAAAAGAAAGAAAATTTGATAAAATAATATAAGTTTTGAGGCTTTGCATGGTGGAATATCGATATCGTTTCGATTTGCGGTAACACCATGTGTTTATCTCAACTAACGAGAAGCTGAGGTACAGGTTCTGAAAAGAACCTTATCGCACAACTCGTATCTCAACCTTCGTTAAGTGAGAAAGGTTCAAGGGAGAACCAATTTCGGGCAACCCGTTTTTTTCTCTACTGTCGCTAAGTGAGAAATATGGTTCAGGGAGAACCATGGGGACTTCACGGCAGTGTTTTCGCCAGGATTTGGTAAACTGGGAGTGCAAAAAAAAAGTGGGAGTGCAACTTATTGGAGTCCAACATTTGTGAGCACACAACACGAGCGCGGAGCACGAAGTCCCTCACGGCCGGGGTCTAGGGCCCGCTTAAGGACCCTGGAAGTTCTGGCTATTTTAGATGCTCTCTGGTGGTCTCTAATGCATTTCTGATACATGTTTTTCAGGTAGAAATGAGCTAATTTGGTTAGATTGTTTCCTTTTTTTAAACAAAAATAATAGGTTTAGCAGAAAATACAGAATGTGCAACAGTCCACTAATTTTTCATAGTGATAGCCATTAGTAATTAAACAGCTATAAGAAAAAAGAACCAACCAATGACAAATAAACTCTTTTGAACACCTTTTCATCACTGCTTTATTTTACATACATGTAAAAGGCAAGTTCAATATGGAGGATAAGTATCATGACACTGAAAGACGTAAAGTATAATACTTTTATAAATAATCCTATAAACACTGCAGGCTTATACAGTTGGTTAGGGAACACATTACTAGCGTATGTCACTTAAAATATGTTTGACAATCTGAAATGAAATTGAAAGTGGCTACAGCTGTCAAAATGTTCCTAAAGATATTTTTACCTAAGTGGGCCTAATCTGAATAATTGTAGTCACTGTGATGTTTGATAATACATAATCTCTAAGAATAGCACATTAAATAAATTGAGATCACAAGAAAGTTTTTAAGAAAGTTTGTTAACACAATATACTTGGAAATGCGTATGCCACGAAACTAGTATTTATACCAGCAAGTGTTTATTATATATAAAAAAAGGGTTACATTTTTAAAATGAAATTATGTGCACATGTAAATACAGAGTTGATTTTATACCAACACGTGTACCAGACTAAAGTCGGACCACAAGCGTGACAAGTCAATCAGAGACTCCGCTGTGCGTGCGCGATCGAACGGAGGTGAAAAACTGGTGAAATTAAATTTATCTGCGTTACGTCTTTTATGTTTTAAATTGTCCACAAGAAAAAGAAAACTTCAAAGTTAACAAAAATTGTTTTCATAAAATAAAATCACAAATTATTGACATGAAATTCCCTTTTACTGAAATAGATTTTCTAAAATAGTTTACAACGGCTATATTTTAGCACCCGAGCAGGCAACTCACACACAGCAGGAAACACACACAAGAACAATGCCACGGTGGCAACCAATAACAACACATCACACAACAGTGGCACCAATCGGAACACTTCCCATTCTACACATAATCCCAGCAAATACTACTTAAGGAGCTGCATCGGCAAACCTCTTCATTCTCCTGACGAAGATTAGAGCAGGCTAATCGAAACGTTGAGAATAACCCGTGAAGTCCCCATGGTTCTCACTGAATATTAACCCGTGAAGTCCCCATGGTTCTTCCTGAACCATATTTCTCACTTAGCGACAGTAGAGAAAAAACGAGTTGCCCGAAATTGGTTCTCCCTTGAACCTTTCTCACTTAACGAAGGTTGAGATACGAGTTGTGCGATAAGGTTATTTTCAGAACCTGTACCTCAGCTTCACGTTAGTTGAGATAAACACATGGTGTTACCGCAAACCGAAACGATATGGATGAAAAAAGTACAACAAAAGAAGGGCTCTGTAGGGTTTACTATAGCCTTCACACAAGTCGCACACACAAATCACAAAAGTATATTTCTCCTTGTGGAGCTTTAATTAACACTTACAAAGTGTCATGGAAATGAATTGTTCAATTTTATTACATTTACTTGACTAATTTACATCTACACACTAATTTTAAGTAGGATTTGCAGAGGAAAATGTATAAGAAATAGGATGGATGGAAATCCTGTATCACTCATGATAAAACAAGTGTAAACAAGTTATTGCTTTATATCCTTACTTGGGAGTGATCCTTTGGCACAACTTTTGTCCACTTTTGTCCATGATGTAGTGTCTAAATTCCCGTTTGACAAGCCATGTTTCTGCTGGTTTCCATCTTCTGAATGACCTTTCTAATAAGTTAAATAAAAAGCACACAGTTTGGTCTTTACAGGCAGATGTGGGGAAGCAACATTTAGGAAAAACGGATTAAAAACAGAATTAAGTATAGCATTAGCATGTATAAACCAATGTACATGTACAGTGTATGTAGGTTGGCTTTTTAGTCCCTACCAGACTACGTAGGTTTTCTCTATACCTGCTGGTCCCCCGCCCCTAAAACTTCATTATTTTTATTAGAGACATGGCATGGTTGCCATGACAATGGGAATCAGTGATCTTCATTGACAGACTAAAACAAAGTCCATGTAAAGCCAGTGAGAGGATCTACTGTAAGTGGTCACAGGTAGTAAAATGAGCAAGCCTGAGTGACGATGTATATGCATATTGGAAGTGAAGGTGTCAATACTAGGCTGATTAAGGAATTATTTTATGATAGCTGCATATGTATCATTTTGCAGAGTTGAAATGACTCAAGAACACCAACATGACCACAGTCAGGCATCCCCCCATGTGGCAAGATGGTATTAACCCTCCTACACATAGAGGACGCTGTAAACCACTAAATGTCCAATGTGTTGTACACACATTGTTTGTGCATATAAAGCCGTGTTCGCACTGGACTTTTTTGGGGGGAAGGTTTTACCGAGACGATGGTAAAATGAAAAATGGTCAAATGTGACCTCTGTCCGCAATTGGACTTTCGACACGGGAAAATTTTACCGAGACCGTGGTAGAAGTACGTAACTGAACTGTCAGTATAATGACTCATGAGGGCGCTTTGCGTGACCTTTCTACGTTGACAGCTATTTTTAGCCGACACATCCGTTGTCGTGCTTTCTTTCGTCGAACGTGGTGTCCCTGTGTAGCACAACCTTGCGCTCGGGCCGGATGTACGTTTTCCTGAGCCGCTTTTACCGACTCGCACTGTCCGCACTGGACTTATCGTCTCGGGAAAAGTTACCCGGTCAGTTTTCCTGGGCAGCAGTTGGCCAGTAGAAATAACCGCTGGACTCAGGAAAAGTAACTGAGAGGAAAATGTCCCAGGCTGTCCGCACTGGACTTAAAATGGGAAAAGTACCCATCGTCTCGGTAAGTTTTACCCAAAAAAGTCCAGTGCGGACAGGGCTTAAGCCACACTGCCCCTTTGAAGTAATCTCCAATGTACATACATGCATACAAAGACACATGCATACAAAGACACATGTATACCACAATTGACCTTATTTTCAGCAGGTTATACTGTAAACAAACTCCCAATAATAAATCACCATCAGCCACTGAGACCAATAAACCATACCAAGCCTCCATCATCCATTGGGATTTTCAGCAGTTTTTTTGTAAACACAGACTCTCCATAGTAACCTACCACCAGCCACTGAGTATGGAACAAAGTAATATTCCCTGCAATATATCAATCACAAACCACTAAAACCAACAGACATATGAGGCATTATGTTACTATGCAGTATAGCTATGAGGAGCCACTGCCTACCATAGCAATGGCTTGGAGTGGCCTGAATGGGTTGTTTCAAAAATTTCACTGATTGTAGGAGCGTTAATAATTGTTCAGGACCCCCATGACAACATCATACAACAGCAATAATAATCAAGGGATGGTGTATTTTTTTTTCAAATTATAACAACATGTGCTCATCATCGTTAATGTTTTGGTCTGAGGGATGCAAGCACAACTATAAATATGTCATCATAGTGTAAGTTTCCATTCCAATGGTATTACCTGTAGAAGAGCCTGCTGCTGCCTATTGATGATGACTTCAAAGCTGGTTGTTGCTTACCAACAGGACAGAATTCAGATCTCAAAGGTTCCTCATTATCAACTGCGCAGGATGCAGACTCTCAAGGATAAAAAATACATGTATGAAATTTACCAAATTTAGTATTACAAAAATGCAGCAACCTAACAACAAGGACACATTCATGTTTGCTCTCTTTAGCTTAATTTGAGAAACCGAGTCAGAATTGAGAAAGCACAATTTCTGCAATTATGGCGGGGGAGGCTACAAATAGCTTAGATATCCAGGGAACTTGTTTAGAAAAAAGGGTTGATAACTTAAATGAAGTCTACTTCATCCAATATGGCACAGATATTGTTAGGGAAGGTACAGCAGTGGTATTTGGTAATTTGGGCAAATCTGCTTTAACATGCATGTATATGCTTGAATTCTTTGAATCAAGCTGGACCACTGTTGCACCTTCCATTTATGAAAGAAATTGAAGCAAGCCACATAACCAAAAAGATTAACGGAAAGTATCTGAAGTTCTAATACAACAGCTATTCACTGTGTATAAGCAGCCATTATTTCTATGATAATCACAGTGTTATATCAACTTAAATAAGGCAGTTTAATCTATTCATGTTACGGTTGTGTGTCTATTTGGTCCATGATCACAGCATACAATAGGGCTATGATCACAGTGCAGTTGATAAGACCATTCCAATTTTATTAGTTGGTTTACGGATTTTTTAGGTGCTGAAAAAGGTTGTCAGACAGGAAAAAAGAAAGTGTTGTATACATGTACATGTAAATCCATTGGACGACAATCATAAGCTCTGCTTTTTATACTGGAATTTGCCTCCGTCTCGCAATTCCATGTCACTTGTAAGTTATAATAAGCCTACTTTGCATCTTCTAAATTTCTGTTTAATACCCATTATAATTTATGTATTAAGTTGTACTATTATTTTAATAATTGTTTCTGCGAATTGGAAATAATTGTTCGATGAACGAATGAATCAGAGTATGCTTCTTGTGAGGTCTATTTTTTATTCTGCACCCTAACACATGAGTGGATCTACAAGAGCTACAATATATAAATGGGCTTTTGGATTGTGAGAAAAACTTTATTTGGCACACTTAAAAGTTAAAACTCTCTGGACTACCCTACCCAAATTTATAAAAATGAAGATAAATGGTTCTGGACTCTCTAGCCACCATCATGACATTGAAAGCGCTGTTGTCAGTGGCAGTAGCACTAGAAGAAGTGGATTGCTTGTCCGCAGGGTTTATTTTCATTTCGATAAATTTCCACCCTAAGCTGTGGATTACAGCCATCAGTGTATTAACGTCAGTTATCACATTTCTAACCGTTCCGGAGGCAGTCATGTCGACGGTACTTGCAGTGATTGTAAGGGATTGTTCAATGATGCCCATTGCATTGGACAATGAACCAATACTTTCATCAAGGGAGACGGCAATAAGGCGTTTATCCAGCTTTCCTCCCTCCTTTACAGTCACAGAAAAATATTATTTGCTTGAACTTGCCATCGTAACACCACTTTGACATGACAGGACGCACGCGACATGGCATTTTATTTACATACAAGTATTAAGGGACGGGTATCAAACTATTATGTTTATATCGCGTATTACACTTCCCGTCTAACACCCAATCCCACGGCCGCTGGTCTAGCACCGAACAGTGCACATGGGCTGTTCTGACGGTTAAGCACGCCCGCTGCGCTGCATGTATTTGATATCAAAACATGAGGGAGTCACTGAAAATGTGTATGTCTCTCTTAACCCATTGACTTTGTGCAGTGCACTCAAATAAATGCAAGGACATTATGACTTTAGTAGGAGGTCAAACCAAAACCACTCAACTGTAACTTATGCAGTATATACACAGCTCTGTGTGACTCTGCATATAACTTGTAAGACATACACAAGTGTGTTTGACTTTGCCACTATCTCCAGCACTCTTATACACATGTGTGAACAATTGGCAATGCAACCAAAATACTCAAGTGACTGTCTATGGGTGCGGTACGTGCTTACTGGGCCAAATTTCAGCCTGGGCATAGGAGGGTTAATCATGTTTTTTTCTTCACAGTTTTGTATTTTGTTGCGTACCAACAGTACAATCATTAATTTAAAGTGAGTCATGTGATACAGAGTTTCCAGCATTGAAGAACAGTACATATACTTTATTCTCTATGGACATTATTATTTATATTGAGGGTGAATCCAAACAAAATGCTGTCAATATCATGTACATGTAATACACAATGTTGTGTAGTACATCAGTATCCAGTACATAAACCCCATGCTAATTTTATTTAGACTACTCACATGTACCTCTGCATGGTTCTTCCTTTAAATCCATTATTCTACCTGAACAAGAAGTTATGACAGAAGCTTAAATAACTGACCAAGCATAATGAAACTCTTTAATATAAATACTGGTTACCCAGTAGTGGGGACCACACACAAGTCCGATACAGATGGTGAAATGTGGGGGCCAAACAAATAAATAAATAAATAAAATGATGTGGACAGACAGAAGTCCCCATTTAGCCTTTTTAAATCTTCTCTCTATAGGAAAATGTCTGCAGGGCATGGTGTAGGCCAGGGCAGAGAGTTGTACTTTATGGATGAACCAAGGATATATTGAACATGGTTTAAAGTATCATCCAAGGACAAAATAATAAAAGAGACAATATGTCCTCATTAATCTTTGTTCTCAGAGGTCCTAGGAACACAATCTTGCATAATTGCATAGCCAAGGACATCTACTGCTCCAATTGTTGTTGGACTTTTTGAAGCAATCTTCATTGGATTTACACACAAAGTACTTCCAAGGACTCTGAGAACAAAGAACTGATGAAGGACCTATTATTATTGTTGTTATGTCCTTGGACCATACTCTAATACATGTGTATTATTCATAACCAAGGACCTCTATTGTACACATTGTTGTTGTAATAACTTTCCAAACAATTATCCATTGGCTTGTGGATATTTTAAACAATACAGAACAGGTGTTATAGTGGGATCCTCATCACATTAGTAATGGTTGGGCAGTATGGCCAAACAAAATCATTTTCCGGTTTCTGGTCTTTGCGCGTGTCACATCTCCACATTTTTCAAACTGACTAGAAGTATTAACTTATCGTTTCGGTTTGCGGTAACACCATGTTTTTATCTCAACTAACGCGAAGCTGAGGTACAGGTTCTGAAAAGAACCTTATCGCACAAGTCATATCTCAACCTTCGTTAAGTGAGAAAGGTTCAAGGGAGAACCAATTTGGGCAACTCGTTTTTCGCTACTGTCGCTAAGTGAGTAATATGGTTCAGGGAGAACCATGAGGACTTCACGGGCTAATATGGTTCAGGGAGAACCATGGGGACTTCACAGGTTATTCTCAACATTTCGATTAGCCTGCTCTAATCTTCGTCAGGAGAATGAAGAGGTTTGCAGATGCAGCTCCTTAAGTTGTATTTGCTGGGATTATGTGTAGAATGGGAAGTGTTCCGATTGGTGCCACTGTTGTGTGATGTGTTGTGATGGGTTGCCACCGTGGCATTGTTTTTGTTGTGTGTGTTTCCTGCTGCGTGTGAGTTACCTGCTCGCTGAGGCGTGTCAATGACTGTCGGGTGTGAGTGCTGATGGATGGTAGGATTGAATGCCAAATGTTGCTGATGAAAAAAGCCAATGTCCTGGGGGACAGTGTCATGTTTATAAATCTCAAGAGCCTCTCTGATACGACGGGTGTACCAGTGCTTCTCCGGGGCTATGATCTCTGCTTTCTGCCTGTCAATGACATGGTCTAAATCGGTGGAGTGTTTGATGATCGTAGATTTGTCACATTCCCCTCTGCGGCCGTGGGCCTTGTGTTCATTGAGCCTGGTCGTAAGGTCTCTGCCGGTTTCGCCAATGTACACTTTACCACAAGTGCAAGGAATTCGGTAAACCCCAGCTTGATGGATGGGATCATGTCTGTCCTTGTGGGTGTGTAACTTCGTTTGAAACTTGTTTTGAGTCCGGTAGTAGACCTTAATGTCAGCTTCCCTTAGGATACGCTGTATTTTGTGTGAAGTGTGGCCAATGTACTGTAGGACGGCAATAGCTTTGTCGGTTGCGTCAGAGGAACGTGGAGCGTTCCTATTTGGGAGGAACTTAAGTTTATCAGGTCTGTATCCACTGTCTCTTAACACGGCGTTAAGATGTTTCAACTCGGATGGCAAGTGCTCTTTATCACTGATAGTGTGTGCCCTTCGAAGTAGGGTGCGATTCACAGAGGAATTCACGGAAGGTGGGTGGAACGACCAGGCAAAGCAAACCCTTGGAGAACATTTGTTGTTATTTATTAACAAATTGGGCATTTTAATTGGTTTTTATTTTAGATAAATGACATGCATGAAATCGAAAATGTTTTCAGATCCATCATTTTTAAGTACACCTTTGCTTGGATCCATCAAATCATCAGGTGGATATGTCCATCTTGGAGACAGCAATGTATTATCTACGAGTCCTGTTGAGGTGAATGAAATGTATAGCTTCACATAATCAGTACTCACATACAAAATTATTATTTTCTCATCACTACATGTATCACCAACAGTGATGTTTTTTTCAAGAATACCAAAGTGTATATAGGGGCTTTATGATATGCGACTCGAGTTGCACTTGAGTTAAAGTCTGATGCATACAAGTCTGCTAGTAAGTACAGGTACATAGCATACGTACATGTAGATGTACAAAACCAGGTCACCTATAAAATTAATAGATTTATTAACAAAGAAGAAAAAATAGACCTTCAAAGACTGATCGAAAATACAAAGGGTCAAGTCCACAGATTTGGCAAACTTCCACCCCTCAGCAAACTCATCCCCCTGGCAAACATAACAAATATTAAAAGGTTGACAGGAACAAACTTGCAAACTTGCATACTAGCCTCAATGGCAACTGTTAAGGGTTTTTCTAGTGATGTGATAGATGATATTCATGTGACTTTTAACATGTTGTCATTGGTGGCAGATCGGGAACCAACAATATATGAATGTGTACATCAGGTCACATATAGCACATAACCATACAAATTTGCATAAGTTTGTATTTACTCATCTATTTCCATTCCTGACCTTCACTATGACAAAAATAGAAGCAGCCTAATGTTGAGTAGCCTTTAGTCAAGGTGCACGCAGCATCCCCAAAACACAACGTCCAAAAAAGCTACAAGTGCCTTTACAACCTGTTCTGTGACGCTACTACTGAATTATTCATAAACCTCCGGTAGTACATGTATGGTTAATTTATGTTTGCAAATTTATCGATAGAGAAATATAAATAAAACATAAGACCACAGAACATTATTGAATATTACATGAACACAAAGGATAAACTACTGCACTTGACACTTGATAGTTTAAATTGTTACCAGGTGTGACATTGGGCAACGGAGATTGACTGCTTTGAAATAAACAATGACTTTTAATGAAAACAAAGACAATTAAGAGAGTTGCACTAATGGTACATAATGAAAATGGCATCAAGCTTACTTAAAAAAATAAAAATAATAAAAATAATAATAACAGTAATAATGGCTCAAACTACATTGACTTAAACTACAATTTAATACTTACATTTTTAAGTCCACAAAACGTTAGCTGGTCAAGGGCACTTTGTTTCATCTCTTTGAATTGCTTTAGTTCCTTGTATGGCTTTATTTTATATTAAGAAAACAAACAAATGTACTGGGCATTTAAAGTGGAAAGCTGGACTTTGATACTTGTCAACTCTTCAATGAGATTCCATTTATTTGATGGCAAGATGAATTGCAACAAATTTCAGTTGTAGATACACAATACAAATATGCAGAGCGGCGTGCCCACTTTTACACAGCCATGTCAAGTCATTACATTGCAGTTCAGGCCATGTGCTATCATTGATCATTCAACCATAGCCAGTGTGTTTGGTAGCATGTCAACACTGGCAAACAAATTATTTAAAACGTACGATGAGCCAGCAAATGAAAAACAAGTTGACAACATTAAATTTTCAGAGATTACAATGAAACTACCATTTAATATGAGGTATTGCTTTTAAAATAAATTTGCCTTCAGTCTCTGGGGCAACTAAACCAGCACAGCCAATTATGCAACATATCACATACAACATTATGTTACATGTACTTACCTTCTGCACCATGTTGTCCATGAAAATTTGAATGATTTCTCCCTTCAAAGACCTTTATGAGACACACACGCCCCGCGATAATCAAGCAAAAAATCCCATCTTTGAAAGACTTTTTAGTGAAGACACTATGCCCTGTAGAAGTAAAATTGTCACACAATCCATCAGCTAGTATCATGTGACTGTCATCATACAGATGGGTTAAAATACAAATGGGTCATTCCATGTTAATTCCTCAAATTCTGTACGATATTTGTATAAACCCCTTGAATCCAAATTGCGCGTCTCTTGGCCATTTTATTTTAGAGATGTGGATTAAAAACCCTCCTACATGTGTGTTCCACAACATTCCACAAATTAGCCCATCTGTTACATGTGTGTTTTAATTGCATGCGTTCCACAATGTTTTGCATACTATTTATTTCAGTGGCATATCAGTACCACAAAGTTCCACTGTGAAAAAAAGTCCCTCGCTAGTCACCTACTGAGTGTTCCACAGAGTACTGCATGGTACTATGTGGAACTGGCCTGCTATGCATATACTGTATGTTGTTTGTTTTTCAGTGCCCATGGTACTACATGTGGAACTGGCCTGCTAGGCTGACATTATAATATGTTTGTTTTTTGTTTGCTTTCAATTAGGGTCTTACTGGAAACTTGTTAACTTTCTTGTCTATTCAAGGTAGTATGTGGAATAAATTAGTTATTTTTTTCACACACATTGTACTTTTTTTCCCCTCAACTTTTGTAGTGTTTTTTTTCTTTTTTTTTTTTTTTGGTGGGCTCAGATTCTTTCAATTATAATTCCACAACCAAATTTCCACATTTTGCTCTGCCAAGATATTCTTCAAAGTTCGACAATCTGCCGTGGTATTAGGTGGAATCCCTGGTCCCCAGTATACTTTGTCAGAGTAGTAAACATATTCTTCAAAATTCCACAGTCTGCAGTGGTATTAGGTGGAACCTAACCACATTGTCAAAGTGGTACACATATTCTTCAAAATTCCACAATATGTTGTGGTATTAGGTGGAACCTAACCACATTGTCAAAGTAGTACACATATTCTTCAAAATTCCACAATCTGCTGTGGTATTAGGTGAACCTAACCACATTGTCAGAGTAGTACACATATTCTTCAAAATTCCACAATCTGCTGTGGTATTAGGTGGAACCTAACCACATTGTCAGAGTAGTTCACATATTCTTTAAAATTCCACAATCTGCTGTGGTATTAGGTGGAACCTAACCACATTGTCAGAGTAGTACACATATTCTTCAAAATTCCACAATCTGCTGTGGTATTAGGTGGAACCTAACCACATTGTCAGAGTAGTACACATATTCTTTAAAATTCCACACAAGTCAGTTCTGTATAAAAGTGCACTGACAGTAGGAGGGTTTTAATTAATCAACTTTTGTCTACATGTAATTACCGTGCGACTTCAAACATACTATAAATTATGTATCTCTTGTCATACAGTACGTAAAGAGATTTTATATCATTTTAAAGGTCTTTTCTAGCCCAATCTTTTACTCTTTGAACACACTTTCATAAAAAAAAACATAATACAAATTTGGGCAATGTTTGACCAACACTAGTTTCATCCAACACTACTGCAAAACATAGGAACAACTTCAGTAAATTCGATGATGGATGGGTACTTCACAGTTTTTTAAATGGTGCAACAAGATGATGACGTGTGGTCATGTAAAATCAGTAAGAATTACAGGGGCAGTATTGTCACGATCAACAAGGCATGGAATAGGAATGTTAGTTATAGATTAACACAGTGACTGCCATTATAACCCACATGATACGGTCATATTACGTTGTTGCTGCTGCATAAATGAGCTAAAAACTTTCAGTCACTGTGTTCATCTTAAACTAGCACACCGATTATTAGCCCCGTCGAAAGTCTGGTCTTATCGTGACGATAAGTGCCCTTTTAAGTCTGTGACATTCTAGGTTGGACAATATCTCGCCCCTAAAATGGAATATCAGAAATAATTATGTGTAAAGTGGCAATTTTCAGTCTTGAGCCTCTTGTACGTCAGAACATACAATGATTCACCTCTAATTAAAAAAAATACAAAACAATGCTTTTTACCAGTCAAATGCTTGACTCATTTTGATCTGTAAATGTACTTACTACAAGTAGTAAGGTTTAACAGTGTTCGACCGTTAAGTGCAGCTAGATATACATGTACATTGGCAAGTATACATGTACATGTATATCAAGATTTTGACTGATTTTGACCCTTGCAGTCACACAAGGGTTATGCAAGAATCAAAATAATGTGTTTACACTGCAGTGCCTACTTAAAGATTGTTGTCTTTTATTTGTTATTGTAATTCATGGATTTATTGCCTACCCCTCCCACAGGATGTTAGGGCAAGAAAACCCATCTCCCCCATGTACCCTAATTGAAGCACCTAAGGCTACAATTATATAATCAACTGATCACTTACAAATGAAATTACAAGTTCGTTGTTTCAGTGAAGGATTATCTTGTAAAATGCTGAATCTTAATGCAAGATCATATGCATGGACGTCTTGAGCAGTTTTTTGAGATGCACAGAATTGTGGTCATCAACACAATGATGCGGGTATAATGACTGACCCCAAACTGTAAAAGTTTATGGGGCCACAGAAAATAAATGTAACCAAGGAAAAAACAGTTCACTCATGCTTCATGTGAAGAAGTGATGGGTTCATTCGCCAAATTAAGCCTTTTTCACACGAGGGAAATAAGCAGGGGGTCCATGGTCCTAAGAACACAACGTTGTCAAATACACTTCGTGTGAAATGTACCTCTGCTCTGCACAAACACAGGTCCGTAGTCTTTTCCTGACCACGGTCGAGACCAGCAACAACAAAAAAACACCGTTGTGAAAGTTCACCACGATAGGCCGTGTGAATGAACAAACCGCACAGAGACCAAGGACCATTGTTTCGCGAGAGCTACCACGCATGCGCGAAAGAAGAACATTTCCCAGGATGCCTTTAAATCAAGATGGCGACGCCCGAACAGTTAATGATGATGCTTTTGTTGCTAAGTTTAATTTGTAGAAAACGTCAAAACAACAACGTTTCCGTTTTTTTTTTTCTTCGATGAAGTTTTGGACATTTTGCTCAAAAATTACCGATTCTATATCGTTTTTCACCATGTTTTGCACTGAGCTGTGAGAGTGGTAGAGAGAGAGAGGACGGACGCTAACAATAAACATACAATACAATCATGACAATAGCGCGGGAAAATGAATGGTAATCAATACATGCAATAGCGATTCCACGCTAGCTGTGCACATACCAGTTAACTGCACTATAAACAATGTTGACCTTTGACACCCCAAAAGACGAAGGCTATGTGACACGGGACGTTGGTTTCTTCGCCGTGTGAAAGGTCGTATCCGAGTTTGACCAACGTCCGTGGTCAATACAACTGGCGCCCGAGACCAAGGACCCTAGTTTGCGTTTGTCATGTGAAAAGGGCTTTAAAGGAATAGCTGAAAGGGTAACACAGAGACTAGTTGTACAGACAATGGTATTGATGTTATTGACTGGGTGTGACTGGGTTCCTACGTGTTGTAGTCAAAATAGAGGAAATCTTGAGTTTACTAAAATGTACAGGTTTGTACAATGACGAATAAGATAATAGTTTCTTGATAATATCATATTTTCTTGATAATATCATAGTTTCTTGTCTCAAGTAGCACTTTGTTTGATTTTAATTATTTTTTTAACGGTTTGATTTTTGGGTGCAGTAATTTTGTATTTATTTATTTATTTTGTATTTATGTTTTTAATTTTACGCTGGAGTCAAGGGCGCCTGTGTATGTACTACTACCTTGACCGACACAAACCAATTTATAATTATTATTATTTTTAATCTATTGTGGGTTTGCCCACGGTTTGACCAGCGCTTAACTTGTTTTTGTTAAATACATTGAAATTAATGTATCTGCAATTTCCCCTTTTTTAGAAGGAAAAAAAATGATTGATCATCGCACACAGGGATCAGAAATCAGCTGAGAATTCCTCCATTTGTGTAGTTTCCGCAGAAAATTTTTATTATTTTGTTAATTATTAAAATGTTCTATTTATAATTTAACTGATTTCTTAATAATTGTTTCCATAATTTTGCTATAAAACATAAAAACCTCTTGCCGATCACCTTTCTCCTCTTGTGCACAAATGTGTGCGTTTGTTTACAACTTTTTTCCAAAAGCCCAACCCCCATAATTCATTGCATGCTAAATTCCGATAAGGCTTATTGCTGACCACATTGTTGATTGTGAGACTTAAACAGCCTAGTGATACCTTAGGCTTATACGCACTGTGTGTGTGTATTGCTGGCCACACTGCTGATTGTGAGACTTAAAGGTCCTATGAAATGGTAATTTTTCACATGACATTTTTGGTGCTTATTATTTTGCGATGTTTTAAAATTGCATTTATAGGTTAATGTGTGCATATTTTATAGTTTACACTGGAAAACATTTCTAATTCATAGGACCTTCAAACAGCCTAGTGATACCTCAGGCTTATACGCATTGTGTGCGTGTATTGCTGACCGCACTGCTGATTGTGAGACTTACAGCATATGGTTTTGTATTAATAAAACATAATACTTACTATTTTTATAAGTTTGTCATGAGTTATAACAATTTAATTTTTCCCCAAAATTTGTGTTGTCCCTTTTGATATATCCTTTCGTGACGTAGATCTAGGCACCGAATGACAAAGGACATTGACAATGCACATTCCTGACCATTTTGCTCTGGTATGCTTCACTGCAGCCGTCCAAACAAATTTGTTGATATTGTGGATCTGATGGGAATCTGTGCAGACTGGCACCATTCTTTAGAAGTGTTGCTGTAATCAGCAACAATACACCTTGACAGCATAACAGCAAAAACAGTTACTTAAGTTTGCATGTTGTATCATTCATATGTATCGATCGATGCGCGCCAACAAACAACATGTTCCTTGGTCTACATCACAAATTTGTCCCCTTTTAGGGGCGCGGGTTCATCCCAAATTATTATTTATGATTTTTTTGCGATGTAAATATCCAATACATTTTTTTAAAATTGCATTTATAGGTTAATGTGTGCATATTTTTTTGTTTACACTGGAAACATTTTCTAATTCATAGGACCTTTAAACAGCCTAGTGATACCTCAGGCTTATACGCACTGTGTGTGTGTGTATTGCTGACCACACTGCTGATTGTGAGACTTACAGCATAGTGATACCTCAGGCTTATACGCACTGTGTGTGTGTGTATTGCTGACCAAACTGTTGATTGTGAGACTTAAACAGCCTAGTGATACCTTAGACTTATACGCACTGTGTGTGTGTATTGCTGACCACACTGCTGATTGTGAGACTTACAGCACAGTGATACCTCTGGCTTATATTCACTGTGTGTGTGTATTGCTGACCACACTGATGATTGTGAGACTTAAACAGCCTAGTGATACCTCAGGCTTATACGCACTGTGTGTGTGTGTTGCTGACCACACTGCTGATTGTGAGACTTACAGCATAGTGATACCTCTGGCTTATATTCACTGTGTGTGTGTATTGCTGACCACACTGCTAATTGTGAGACTTAAACAGCCTAGTGATACCTCAGGCTTATATGCACTGTGTGTGTGTATTGCTGACCACACTGCTGATTGTGAGACAACCCTTTCAGCTCAGCCCTGTGTAAAAATCGATCGCCGGTGATCGATAAATTTGGAAGCTTGTATTTTTTGTTTGCCGCCCTCTATTTGCTTGTGTTTGATACCAATTTGTAGCTTATTAGTCTGGCTTTCCAATGATCAAGTTTGTCTTGTGATTGAACGTAATGGGTCTTGAGGGTGATACGCGAAGGACACCAGACCGACCGCATGTTTTTCGTGAACGTTCGGTCAATGTGTTTCACGCGTTAACGTTCATGTTAACGTTAGACGTGAGTCACATTCCTGCCGCCGTATTCCAGTAAAATGCCTGTGTGAAAGTGTAAGTCAAATGCAGATGACACATACATTTATCATCAACGGAAGATATTTTTCCTTAGAACTTGATGTGAAGTTTTATAAACTTTTGTTCTGTGTTATGGTAATGTATGAATACACATGTACATGTACATTTCCAGTGTTTACAACTGTAATATACATGTACAGTGAGTTACTAATTATTGCAAAATTTGCACCAAAATATGCCAAATTTACGTTATTATTCTTGCCTATTGTAGTATGAAACATAAATATAATTGGATTTTTTTTATTTATGCATGGAATGAGAGTTGTTCTTTGAAACCATGCATTCAAATCACTCCTAACCATAGTGCATCATATACTATTTGCTCAAAACAAAAACACATTAAAATTACCCCAAATTTGGTATTCAAAATGGCCGCCATTTTCAGGGGAGGTACAATAAGAAAATGTTTAACCCCAAAAAATAATGCCCAAATCATCGGAATTCAAATGGTACAGTGTATATAACTTACTCATATATCTAGACTAATTTCACAAAATATTTAGCAAGATTTAAACTTTGCCAAAAAAAGCTTAAAACAGTGCTGAGTTTAAAGGGTTAAACAGCCTAGTAATACATTAGGCTTACACGCACTGTGTGTGTGTGTGTATTGCTGACCACACTGCTGATAAGCCTTATCGCTAATAGCACTGAAGCAACTGCCGCAAAGCATACAGGGATACAAAAAGGGGCATCTGTTTGGCGCAGCTTTTGTGACGTCAGTAATATTTTGTTTGTCCGCGCGGCACGCAGTGAGGCTGTTGCGCCCACAGACATCCCACAATTCCTTGCAGCTGCTATTAGCAATAAGGCTTATTGTGAGACTTAAACAGCCTAGTGATACCTCAGGCTCATACGCACTGTGTGTGTGTATTGCTGACCACACTGCTGATTGTGAGACTTACACAGCCTAGTGATATAGGCTTATATGCCGCTGTGTGTGTGTTTTGCTGACCACACTGCTGATTGTGAGACTTAAACAGCCTAGTGATACCTCAGGCTTATACGCACTGTGTGTGTGTATTGCTGACCACACTGCTGATTGTGATTCCAATGTGCATGTACTGCTACTAGTACTACAATGAGGAATATACCTTATGTACAAGACGTCATTTGAGTAGGGCGCCCTCAGCTAGAGGTCAAAAGAAGGTTGCTCATTGCCCCAATCTGTGCGCCGCGCGTGTATAGATGTGCGTTTTCCATTGTTTCATCATCGTTTTACCTCTAGTCTAAGATGGCGGCGTGATGACGTCAACGCATAAGGTCTTATCCCTATGAACAACGGTGCACAGCATACACATACGATCGGATATCAAATTTGCCCCACTAGTGTGGCACGGACCCGAATCCTTAGCCATTATTGGTTTCATTGCCGCTGGCGCTAACGGCGGAATTTTGTAAATTCTTGGCGCTCAAATTGATGATATTTGCAACTATTTGACACACTAGATACGTATAACAGCCGTCGTAAAATTGTTGCGCGCGCAAGATGTTTTTCCGTTGACCTCTCTTCATATATTCAAGATGGCCGCCCTCGTTGAAACCTGCAAACTGCCGATCGTCGTGTAACGTTAATAATTTCGGGTTGATATTTCACAAAATATAGCCTAAATGTAAGTAAAATCACAATTTTTTGGGGCGCTGGGATAGTTCAACATGTAAGAATGTATCTAGTGTGTCGAAATAGTTGCAAATATTGTCAATTTGAGCGCCAAGAATTTACAAAATCCCGCCGTTAGCGGCAATGTGGCTAAGGGCAAGGCTTAGCCAAGGATTCAGGTCCGTGCCACACTGGTGGGGCAAATATCAAATAAGTTCACTAAGACTTCGAAATAGAGCAATATATATATATTATGAACTAGGAACGTTAACTAATCATTGGTTGTACTCACGGTCATTAAAAGACGCAGAGAATTATGAAATTTATGGTAATTTGGGTGACAATCACAGTCAATAGGCCTACAAAGTACATGTACTTTACTAAGTAATTAGATTGATTACGAACGTACGCGTGAAATGTACAAACTCTTGAGGGCGCCATTTACTTTGCCCTCACAACGAGTTGCTTTTCCACACTTCATCTTATTCAGATTGCCGTAAACATTTTATTAATCTTGAATTGAACATAAACATTTTTTTTTTTTTATTTGTTGAATAAAATGATATAATTTGTAGAAGCTCCAAAAACTTTTAATCAATATTCTTGAAATTGATGATTACTTTGAAACTTTGAAATGTGTATCAACTGTATGATCACGCATTGAGTTCCCGGCATTTTACAAGAGAATCTTGCACTGAAACAAACTGAAATCCCAAACTTAATAGGTGCTGCTTTAATTTTGATACATTAAAGATATGAAAAACTCAAAAACTTTTTCTTGTTCAACTTTTGTTTTGTTTCCTGATTGGATAAATTCAGAGATAATAACAATAAAATTGAAGGAATTAATTATTTTACCTGCACATTTTCCTCCAACACATAAAACCAGTTTTGCCATGGAGGATGGCCGCCCCTGATAATGATTAAAGGCTAACAGATGAAGTGGCAAGTCCACCATGTAACTGATGGGACCCTCTACTTACTTGGGGGAAAATAAGGCATTGTTTTTATTTAAGCGCAAGTTGGCCTTTTTAACTCTTTCTCTCTGGAATTAATTGTTTTCATTATTGTAATTTGACACCGTAAACAATCAAAGTGTGGAAATTATTAATAATCTGTTTATCTTTGGACTATTGAAGAGAGTAAGGTTTCAAAATAAATGTTATGATTTGTATTGGTCAATTGTGCGATCTGTTGTCAAAACAAGTCAAAACAAGACCGGTTACGGTCAGTTGATGACGTCAAACCTTTTAAAACGCTTGTTGTCAAAACGCGACGCGCTCGCAAGCCTTTCAAAAGGCTTGCCATCCAGAAAGAGTTAACGTCTGTTTCAACTACATGTTATGCATTGTTTTCAACGGGAGACTAATACAAAGACAAAGCAAGAAGCAGTCGGACGATGGACTAATGTTAACATGTGTCTCCAAAAGCCAAAAACACGCTAGGCCTATATTTATTACAAGTTACCAATCATGATCGGGTTTTTGATAGCATGTAAACATAGGAAGTAGGTTATGATTATATAAAATAAAATATGTAGAGTTGATATGAGGTTTGTGAGAATGATGTGAGCACTTTTGGGCATTCTCTTTGTAGAAACATTTATATGGAATTTGGGATGTTACTCTTGAGCACGCAAAAAAGTGTCCATGGGAGAAGTCGAGTTTGAATAGATGAAGTCCTGCAACTTGAATGGTAGGCCAACCGGTAACAGTTTATCATTGCTGGACCTTGTTGATGACATTGCGAATAATTGCATGGAGACGTCTGAACAGAAATGTCATGGTAAATTCACGAATTTGTTGGTGAAATGGTGTTTATAACAGTAGTCTCCCCTCCTCTGAATTGAAGACCTTCCTTTGCATGAGTGATTATTAACATGGTCACATTGACTATCCGTCTTAGCACATACATGTATTTGTATACCATTGCTATGTATTATGTAAACTCCATCATCCATCAAGGATCACCCACTTTAGTGTCTTTAGTTTTGTACTCTACTCCCACACCTTGTACGTACAAAGACCTAGCCATTTGTTCCCCGGTGACTGTGAATGTACCAACCACGCCCGTCCTATGCATACCACCACACCAAGACTGACCCTTAGTTTTGAGTTGGCTATAATATTAGTATGCACTTAGGCCCTACCCCATACATTGCATGGCTGGGTTTGACGAGCACGTGTGCAAATGCGGCCCGCCATAATTTACTAACAGTAATAACTGCTCTTATAATTATTTGCCTACCAAACGCCACATTATGGGCAAGGTTAATTTAAAATCAACACGTTCGTCAAGGCACGGTCGTTTTCTTGCTCAAATTCAGTGGTACCAATCGCAGTTCTATCCTGAAATGCGCTACCCTGCATGCGAAATAATGTTCCTCCTACCCTTATCTTCACCACTGTCCCATACATCAATTGCCACTCAAACCTCAATTCTTCTGACATCTTCTATCCTTTGGCCAACTAATATCCGCGTGTCGTGGTACCCCGAGTCAAATCTCCCGCTACAGCACTAAAATGGACGTGTCGTCTGCTGGCTTCTAGAATCGCACCTGAATGTATCATTCATCACCCTCCATGGGCGAATCCAGAACATTTTTAGGGGGCTGAGAATCAAAAACAATTATTTTTCAGTACTACACAAAGGGTGCCGCCACTTCCTACGCACAACGGTTAGTACAGTACTAAGTAGGTCACCTCCTTATGTTTATCCCGCACACTGTGGGAATGGGAGTGCGTTCTACCCTCCCCTACCCCTCTCTCTCTTTTTCTCTCCCTTTTTTATTGTTATTTTATTTTATTTTATTTTTTAAACGATTTTAGGGGGGGCTACAGCCTCCCCCCCCCTTCGCCCCCCCCCCCCCGATCCACCAATGCCCTCACCGTTTACCAACAGTGCAAAATAGGTACTGAAAACGAATCATATTTATCAGGAAGAGTATATAATAAAAATGGAGCCCTTAAGTGGGCCCGGACCCCCACTCCGTAGTGAATAGCAAGATCCAACATTTGGCTTCCAGAAATTGTGAGTTCTAGATCCGCAATTGTTTTCCCCCAAATATGATGTCTAAAAGCGAGGTGTGCGACCCAGCCCAGAGTGCCCATATTGGCCAAATCCTGGATCCGACATTGCCTGCATGTCCCCCCCCCCGCCACGTCTAAGTAGCGATCGACGCCCATGTTTCATTGTATATTATGCACACAAATTTTAATATCACATCCCCTGCCCCACCCTTCCCGCCCCCCCCCCCCCCCAACACATGTTTCGATACGAATTTACGCCATATAGGACTTTTAACACAGTGACTGTCATAATAACCCACATGATACAGTCATATTACCGTTGCTGTTGCATAAATGAGCCAATAACTTTCAGTCACTGTGTTCATCTTAAACTAGCACACCGATTATACAATTGTATGACCCATCGAAAGTCTGATCTTATCGTGACGTTACTGCCCCTTTAAGTCTGTGACATTCTAGATTAGACAATATCTCGCCCCACTCCCCAAAGATGGAATAACAGAAATATTTGTAAAGTGACAATTTTCAGACTTGAGCTTCTTGTACGTCTGAAAATACAATGAATCACCTTGTAATTGTAAACAAACAAAATTGTTTTTTAATGTAAACTGCCATTGTGACATGTTTTTAAAAACCTGTTTCAACCACAGCGTAAATAAAAGTTCACCCTGTTCTGTATGAAAAGGACTAGAGGAACTTGATGAATACAGTTCATACCTGAGCCCTGTGCATGCAATGGATAAACAATATCTAAAGTAGTACCAGCACAGCAAGGTACATGTAATACTTACATGTATAGTTTTGTTGATGTGATACAATTGATCAAATCCTTCAGAATCTTCTTGCAAAGAACAGAATATCCTTGCTTCTTCAAATTGAGTTGGTGTAAAAAGTTCAGTAATCTTTCTTTTCCTTGGTCTCATTGTTGTAAATCTGAAAAGAAATCACACAGATACAGTACAATGTATACAAATTACAATGTATTTGGAGTAAACGGATACTTGGCGGCAACTTTTCTGCAGTTAAGAATTGCCATTATCTTTTAAAGCTAATTTAAAACATTTTGTATTATTTTTATTAATTTATTTAATTACAAAATTAATTTAGAAGCAAAGCCTTCCTGTAAAATAGTATTTCATGGTTACGGAAGATTTTTTAAAGGAAAATAAAGTCAAACATTCATTTTTAGAATACATTTTGCATAATGTTATAGTTGAGTGTAACCTTTTACAGAGGCATTCTTTACTGCAGAACAAAAATTCGTACCTGGTACGGGCAGAGATGGGTGTTGTATTTGAATTAGCCCTTGTGCCCGAAAAAATTACAAGACGATCAGCATTGTGTTTCATTAACGAGGACGGCCATCTTGAATGTATGAAGAGCGTTGAACGGGAAGCGAACAACTTTACGACGGCTGTTTTATGTGTGCACATACTTTGCTGTAGTGTATGTTAGTATTCCGTTTCGGGGTTGCACGTGTTGTCGGTAGTCTGAGCATTTTTATGTGCTAAAAATGTGTTATAAAATGTGATATAACTAATATGTATAATTAAAATGAAATATTAATAAATAAATAAAACATGCCCAGTTCCTGGATTCAATTATTTACTTTTATTATAATAAGTAGGGCATAACATATTTACCTTAATAATTTTATTTTGTTTGTGTGTCCACAATATAATTCAGCACAAGAACAATGTTTAAAACACCGTTCAGTGACAGGCAATAATGGACCGATCGAATCAAAATGAAGTGTTTCATGTTTGAGGATATCGCTGATATGCTACTAGATAGCATATTGTTGTTTAACAAAATAATAATAGTAATAATATTATCAGTATTATTGATAATGATGGATGGCCAAAATGTTAATAATTGGGCCCATTCCCTGTAGCCCGGGAATTTTATTGAGAAGTTCACGCCCCCAGATTGTGATAGTGTTGTGTTACTGTTGTTGTTAAAGTGCGCCCTCTCGCGGTATAGAATAAACAGACACCGGAGAGTGTCGTGTGCAAAATGGAAGCCATGCGGTCTGACTCTTTTCTTGTACCCGAATCCCCAAAATATGCCACAAATTGGCGACGAGGATGGGATTGAGGAGGTACCAGAGTCATAAAATAGATGAGTTAAAGTCCTAGATTCAGATCGTTAGGATGGCGGCGATCATCGGGAAGGTGGATGAGTTTGATGAAGAAAAGGAAACCTTCACGTGTTACTTGGAAAGTTTGGAACAGTTCTTCATCGCCAATGACATAAAGGATGGGAAAGCCGTAAGTGTTTTTCTCACAGTCATCGGGCCGAAATCGTACTCGCTGTTGAAGTCGATGATATCACCGGACAATGTAAGTGATAAATCTCTTGAAGAACTGAAAACCTTGCTAAAGAATCACTACTCACCACAACCTTTGACAATCGCTGAGCGTTTTAAATTCCATAAAAGAGACCAGAAACTGGAGGAATCTGTGAATGACAAATCTGTGGTTGAATTGAAGCGTCTGGCAACCACGTGCCAGTTTGGTAATTTTCTTAAGGATGCCTTAAGAGATCGACTAGTGTGGGCTGATAAATACCACATGTCAGAAGAAGCTTTTAACGGAGAAAGAGCTATCATTTGATAAGGCACTGCAACTGGCGGTGGCATTTGAGATGGCGAACAAACAAGCTGAAGAGCTACATGTTCAGCCCAGAGCAGGCCTGGACGTGAAAACGATGACAGCCACAAAACCCAGACAAGTCTCCCCTCAGAAAAAGAAACCGCCCCCTATACAACATGTGGTGGGCCTAAATCGGCGCAGAACCGAAGCAGCGGGAATTGCTACCGATGCGCGGGTAAACATAATGCAAGAGAATGTCCTTTCTGAGGAAGCTACATGCTATGTCTGTAATAAAGTTGGGCACATCTCAAAGGCATGCAGAAATAAACGGCACCAAAATCCGACACCTAAGGAGGGCAAGTCTTCAAAGTCTGTGAAACACCTGGTCACGGACACTGACAGTGATGAATCAGATAACTATCTGGTTTACACCATAAGTTCGGTGAGCTCACCAGCAAAAGGGATCACTGTGACTGTTGACCTAGCGGGATCTTCAGTAGAGATGGAACTAGATACCGGGGCAGCTGTATCAATCATATCGGAAAAGTCCTACCAGCAGCAGTTGTTAATAAGCTGGCCCTTGGAACCATCGTCAGTGAAGCTGAAAACCTATGGAGGAGAATCCATAGAAGTGCGGGGGAAACTCACACTTCCTGTAACATACGAGCACCAGACACAGACACTGCCGCTGTATGTTGTGGCCGGAAACAAGCCAGCCTTATTCGGTCGGAACTAGTTGGACAAAATCAAGATGAACTGGCCACAGATCTTCAAAATAGATACCACTGGGGTGTCCAAAAACTCTCCGCAAGTCAGTCAGCCAGTCAAGGACATGACAGGACTGAAAGAACAGTATAAAACAGTATTTTGTGAGAAGGGAGGCCCAATCACTGATTTCAAGGCGCACATACATTTGGTTGATAATGCTAAACCTGTGTTTTGCAAGGCTCGTCCCGTACCGTATGCTCTAAAAGAAAAGCTAGAAACCGAGTTGAAAAGGTTGGAAGATGAAGGCATCATAAGTAAAGTTGAACGCAGTGAATGGGCCTCGCCTATAGTACCTGTACCTAAGCCTAATGGGGGTTTGCGATTGTGTTGTGACTATAAGATGTCAATTAATAAGTTTTTGGATGACACACAGTATTCCTTGTCAAATGCAGAGGACCCATTTGCAACACTAGAAGGGGGAAAGATTTTCACAAAAATTGACATCACACAAGCATATTTACAGCTTGAGTTGGATGCCGAGTCTAAAAGGTTCCTAACCATAAATACTCACCGGGGACTGTTTCAATTCAATAGATTACCGTTTGGGGTATCATCAGCACCCGGGATATTTCAGGGGGTAATGGATCAGATTTTGCAGGGGATTGAGGGAGTTGTCTGTTATCTAGACGATATCCTTATCTCTGCACCCTCGGAACAGAGGCATAGTGAAATACTAAATGAGGTCCTGAAGCGATTGGAGAGGTATAATGTGCAGGTAAAAGGCCAAAAGTGTGAATGGCATAAACCGTCAGTAGAGTACTTAGGACATATAGTAGATGCTGAGGGTATTCATCCAACTGCAGATAAATTAGAAGCGATCAAGCAGGCACCCAGCCCAACAAACATCACTGAGCTCCGGTCCTTTTTGGGACTACTGAATTACTATGGGAAATTCATTCCGAACATTTCAACTTTGTTGTATCCTTTGAATGAGCTTTTGCGAAAAGATGTGAGGTGGAAATGGAGTGATGCTTGTGAGACCGCTTTTCAGCAAAGTAAAAACCAGCTGATGGAAAGTACTTTGTTGGTACACTATGATGTAAAAAGAGAGTTACGTCTTTCTTGCGACGCATCTCCGTATGGAGTAGGTGCGGTAATATCACATGTAATGCCAGATGGTGAAGAAAGGCCCATTGCGTTTGCGTCGCGTACTCTGTCACAAAGTGAGAGAAATTATGCGCAAATAGAGCGTGAGGCGTTGGCTTTGATATTTGGGGTAAAGAAATTTCATAAATACTTAATTGGACGGAAGTTCTGTTTGGTCACAGATCACAAGCCACTGACAGATATTTTTAATCCGCAGGGTTCCATTCCAACATTGGCTGCAGCGCGGATGCAGAGATGGGCTATCGTACTGTCTGCGTACACTTATGATATTGAGTACAGGCGTTCGGTAAACCATGGCAATGCTGATGCAATGTCGATATTACCTAGACATGTTGACCATTATAATGTACAAGAGGTCAAGTATTTCTCATTTGTAGATGAGTTGCCGATTACATCAGATGATATTGGTAGAGCCACTAGAACAGACCCAGAGTTAGAAAAAGTATATGACTTTGTAGCAAATGGTTGGCCAGGTTTTGTTCCGGAGAAACAGATGAAACCATACTTTAGGCGTAGAGCTGAATTGTCAATCGATAAGGGCTGTATTCTGTGGGGAATGAGAGTAGTTATTCCAGCTAAGTATAGAGGCAGGCTGCTAAATGATCTCCACAACCAACACATGGGCATGTGTAGTACAAAAAGCCTAGCTCGTAGTTACATGTGGTGGCCTAAGCTAGATAAGGATATTGAAAACCTTGTAAATACCTGTACCACGTGCTTATCAGTTCGAAGTGCTCCTCCTACCACTCCACTCAAGTCATGGGAGTGGCCAACCCGAGTTTGGCAGCGGGTGCACATTTATTTTGCGGACCTAAAAGGACAGCAGTTGTTGATATTGATCGATAGTCACTCAAAATGGGTAGAAGTGTACCCTATGAAAACTATCACTATACCGCAAAAACTCTGGGTGTCTTGAGGAGGTTGTTTTCCTCATACGGACTTCCAGAAGAAAACGGGCCGCAGTTTACTTCCAATGAATTCAAAGAGTGTATGGACAGAAACGGTATCAAACATACGCGTGTGGCACCGTATCACCCTGCTTCAAACAGAGCAGCAGAGCGGACTGTTCAGATTGTCAAACGAGCACTGATCAAACAATTGTTAGATCCAAACCCTAAGAAGCAACATCTGTCAATACATCACAAACTAGCAATTTTTCACATAATGTATAGGAATACGCTACAGACTACTACAGGTAGAACTCCAGCAGAGTTTTTCCTAAAGAGGCAACCTAGAACTAGATTTTCTCTCTTGAAACCCATTGGCACAAAAAGTTGAGAGCAAACAAGAAAAACACAGAATGTATCATGACCAAGGTCGAGTAAAGGAGCGACCTCTCCAGGTAGATCAGAAAGTAAGGGTCAAAAGTCATGAAAACAATCTGGTTAAGTGGCTGCCCGGGAAAGTAGTGAAAATCTGTGGACCACGCACATACATTGTTCATGTATATAAAAATATAGCGCGCACGCAAACGAAGTATCCATCATGCGTGTGTTGATAAATGTTTCCTCCAATAATCGTTTGTTTATTGTGCAACAAACATTGCGGCGTATACACGTACAAAACCGCATCGGGTATAATTTTTTAAACTACTGTAATTATTTGATTTTTCGAAAATATAATAAAAACATATTGTAATAAAACGATATTTTGTCATTTGTTGTCATTTTAGGACATATTAGGGCATAAACATTATGGGAAAGCATAAAAAAGTAGGATTTTGTTATGCTTGGTGGCTCACAGAAAAACGTAAAACCGAACGTTTTACACTATTTTTGGAAGACATAAATATCACGTTTTCATCATTTCCTTGTGCATTTCATATCAAAAGCTTGTTAAATTATAAATTATTAAATTCTTACTCTAAATATAATGATGAGGGCAAATTTAAATTTCGAGATACAATGTTTTTTTTCACGGCGGTTATTTCACTCCAAGTTCAAGTTCGTACGAGTTTTCCCCATAGAAATGCATGCATTACGAGTTGTGTGTGTGGGCGCATGTAAGTTCAACGTATGCACGCGCACACACACAAACACAGTACACCGTATGTACACACATTATTACCATACGTGTATGCGTGTACGTATAGTAGCGCGGGAATTATGAATGAAAAAAAATGTGTTCACATTACATAGTATAATTATACACAGCGCTCAGCGGTGGGAGGTCAGCTCATCGCGGAGACAGCATGAAAGTGATACTCCAAGTCAGGTTTTTATGTGTCATTTATAGTGTTACATTTATTACATCATAAAATGGAATTCCATATAAGTTCTTTAAACAAATTATGTCGGATATGTGGTAGACGACTTGTCACTCAGAGAGATACAAAAAATAACACTAAACCAGTACCATGCACTAAATACACCAAGGAAATTTCTACAGCTTTCAATTTAAATACATGGAGTGATGATCCAGATATACATCCCCAGTTTGTATGCTACAGCTGTGCAAGAACACTACGGTACATTTCCTCAGGAAACCGTGAGCATCAAGAAACAATAATTGAAATTGTTACTTGGGAGAAACACCCACGAGTAGGTCAATGTACAGTCTGTACTACAATAAACCGTAGAGGTAGAACACCAACAGCAAAAATATACAGGGGTCCACTTCATAAAACCACAGTAACTGAGGAATTGCCAGATAAATTGTTCGCCAGTATAAACACTACCGACAGCTACAATGTAACGCCACTCATTGACATCCTTGGTAAATCTAAGGATGAGGAAACCATATTTGTTTGCCCCATCTGCCAATGTGTGTTAAGTTCCCCTTTAGTTCAAACCCTCTGTGAACATAACTTCTGTGCTAACTGCTTATCTGGATGGTTCCAGTTTAACAAACAACCCGAAGTACCATGCCCCGTTTGTAAAGCATCAATTAACTATACAGAAGTTTCCCAGGTTCCAAGGATTCTTAGACTCCAACTCAGTGTCCTTCTGACTGTTTACACACAATGTGGAAGTGTTGGAAAATTGGACAAAATGGCAAACCATGTATGTCTCCCCAAACCCCCTAAGCCTGCGATTTGTCATTGCAAAATATGCTCAACACCTGCAACCCAGTCTACAAGTCCACAATCAAATCTAGACCCAGAAATAATCAAAGCAGCAGATTTGTTAAAATCCAAGGCCATCCAACACAGCAAAGGAAC
This sequence comes from Zoroaster sp. YZ-2022, assembly GCA_029582265.1. Taxonomy (NCBI): domain Eukaryota; kingdom Metazoa; phylum Echinodermata; class Asteroidea; order Forcipulatida; family Zoroasteridae; genus Zoroaster; species Zoroaster sp. YZ-2022. The sequence continues at coordinate 7,311,255 of CM055826.1, forward strand.
TCCAATCCCAAAGGAAATAAAGGCAGCTAGTGATGCATGGACATGGCTAAAACTCATAACTACAGACAGGGTTGCTCAGCTCAAAACACCAGGACGGGTTAGTATTAAAGTAAATTTGTATACCCCCAGCGTTATAACATTTAAGGGAATAACAATTTGGCACACGGTCTTGACTTCAGGTTAAATACCGGTTTTGGGCGTGACCACAGGCATTAAGGACCGATCCGAAGGCGAGGTCCTTATCGCCCGTGATCACATACAAACAGGTCATTATACTGTTGTAAAGAACTAGCGTAAACATTGTTATTCCCATTAATGCGTTGATACACCCCCTGTGATTAAGTTTTGTAAATTATTTTGGAAATTTATGAATTAAACAAAATAAATAGAATAACATGTGAGACATACGTGTACGCCTAATAATACAAAGTAATGATACTAACAAAACCAGTAATTAAAGGGGCAGTATCGTCGCGATAAACAGGGCATGTAATTGGTATGCTAGTAAAAGATTAACTCGGTGACTGAAAATAATCCCTCGCATGATAAGGACATAATTACCGTTGCTGCTGCAAAAATGAGCCTGTAATTTTCTGTCACTGTGTTCATATTAAACTAGGACATCAATTCCATGCCCTGTCGAAAATCTACTCTGACCATGACAATACTGCTCCCTTAAATGTAATAAAGTAAAATACATAGGAATGCATTTCATCTATCTTTTTGTGTTAAAATCAGCCCGCATATGTGCAAATGAAGCGACCACCAACGACCCCAGATGTACAACCGAAAACCGTGACCACTAAGACTGTTGGACCTGACCAAACACTGGCAATGATGCACGATTGTCAGCTAACATGGGAACAAGTCAGAAAATTAAGAAGGTAAAATTGCTTTGTTTTCTACGAACATTATGCATACATGTATGTATACTATCACTTTCCTTTTAATTTAAATAAGTGTAATACAAAATATATATTAGAATAATTAATATAGTATACACACATGTAATATATGGACTGACATCACAAACAGCACCCTCATTCTAAGGTAAAACAATGTCATTCATTGGGATGTGCACTGCACATACAGTACATGCACTTAAAGGTGTGGCAGCGTGCATTGTATGTGCAGCGCATATACATGAACCAATGAGTGGCCTTCTTTTACCTCTGAACGAGGGCGTCCTTCAGTTTGTGACGTCATTATGAACATTTCTTTTGTATTTACAACTTTTACATACAGATATGTTGGGACAGTCAGTGCAAGTTTCACATCTGAAAGAGGCATGAGAAAGAGACATGAATCTCTACTGAATGACAACCTGGTTGGGTCACTTGAGCCAATGGTGTTCAGTTCAAACGAAGCCAGTGGCATGGACGGCATGAAAACACAAGATGTCAAGGATTTGAATGGCATGATATTGGACTACCTCAACAGGCATGATCAGTAAGTGGCATCTTTATGCTTACATAACAATCAACATTTAATTGAAGCATTTTGTAATTGTGAATTTCATAACATTGCCTTTTCATTTCCACTTCATTTCTTAGGAACGGTTCCCTGACATGGCATGATGGCATAATTCCTGATGATGAAATATGGATTAAAGTTGGTGGGGACAAAGGGGGCAAGTCATTCAAATTTGCCTTCCAGGTTGCCAACACTATCCATCCCAACTCTACCAAAAATACCGTTGTATTCTGTTGTTTTGAGGCTCAAGACTCGATGACAAATTTGCAACACATTAAGCCAGTGCTACATCAAGTGTCAAGCCTCAAACATCTAAAATGGAGGTTAGTGTTCATTTGTTGTTTTTGTGTGCACATAACAAATAATAATAAAGACTAAATACTATTGTTTTTGTTTGACTTGATCATATAATTTGTGTACATTTTTATGCAGAGGAAAGTCCATTCGATTATTCGTATTTGGAGATTACGAACTGCTCACAAAAATATATGGAATCTGCAGCTGTAATGGTAAATGATTGATCTGTAGTATTACATTTGAGACACTGTACAATATTAAGTGCAATTTTTAAACATGTACATATTTCTTCTTTTGAAAAAAAATTACATTGATATTTTAAATGTATACTTTTTTATAATCTTGTTATGTATGTACATGTACAGTAAGTGTACACGTGCATGAACACAACTATTCATTTTCTTTTTAGCACGGTATTGCTGTTTGTTTTGTCACACATCACGACAAGAAATGAAACTACCTCCATCAGAACGTGAGCAAACAACATCTCCCCGAACACTAGACACCCTGCAAAACGACTACCGAGCTTACATGGCAGATGGCTCCCGGAAGGCTCGCGCAAAGGATGTTTCACAAAGTGTAGTGGCAGAGCATATGATTGGGGTGGACATCAACCATGTAAGCCTAGAAATTATAAATACACATGTAATATATTTTTAAAAATATAGGCTCATATTGGCATGATTGGACAAACCTTTGATTGTACACATGATACTGTACTCCATGTACATTTAAAAATGTACTTTATTTGAACCGTTTTCAGGTTGTAATTCCAAGTCTGCATATCTCCCTTGGAGTATTCAAGAAGTTGTATGATATGCTGGAGGCAGAATGTCATAAGATCGACATGAAGATTTTCAAACTTCGAGTACATTATAATGACCCTTCAGATGATTGCGAGAACAACTTCGATCAACAGGTGAATGCAGCGTATACAAGACAGGACACCATCAATCAAGACATCATCAACAAGCGTAATGAGTTGGAAGAGATCGAGGATGAGCTGCCTCTTCATTTAATAAACAATAATCTCCAGGATGCCGATGATGTATTCCGCGATATGGCAAATCGTGCATTCACACTCCGTACAGAGATTCGTGATTTGGTGAGTTTCCAATGTTTGTTTTAATATAAATAAATTCATTGGAATCAAACAGCTTAGTACACATATTTCAATTAAACTATTTCCTGTTGTCATTGTTCTTTACATGAAAATATTGTCGTTGACCTTCCCTTTGGATCTGGACCTGTTGCTGGTTCCCTTGATGATGTTCTGAAGCGTCACATGGTAGAACGCCAGGCCTACCATGGAAAGGCCTTTGTAGGAAATCATGTACATAAATGTTGTCAGGTACATATTTTCATTTGTGTCAATATCTAAGTCCATAGTATTCCTTTATGCAGTAAGCTTAGTTGACAATGCATGCATGTTGAGCAGTATTGTGAATAACATAACATTGTGTACGTTTTTAAACAATGCAGCTAAAAGTGATTGATGACTTGACCTCTGCCCCTCGAAAAACCCTCCAGACTCTTGAATGTGCCGACATTCTACTGTCCAGTTAACAACAAGTAATACGTGAGGGAGCTGAAGTTGGCAGCAAATTTCATGAAATTTTGCTCAAATTCGCTGACGTACACCATGGAATCAACCATTCAAATAGAGTCGCACATGCTGACCTGCAAGTAATCGGTAGGTATACGTATGGTCGTGTACATCATTCAAAACATTCAAAGGTTTCATGATTCCCAATTCTTATCAATGCCTTATCATATTTTCCACATAGATGGTTGTATCAAAAGTCGACGTACAGACAACTTTTCCCAACGGCCACTATTACACCCAAAATGCATCTGTTAGAAGATCATGCCGTTGAGCAGCTCTGCAGGTTTGGTGTTGGATTTGGTATGCTGAATGAACAGGGGGTGAACTCATTCATACCCAGTTCAACAGAACACGGCGGGCTATCAGCGGGATGAGGGACAACCTTCAGCAACTGATGACAATCATGAGGCGTCACCATGTGGCAACTACTCCAGAAGTTCAATCAAAAGTCATCAATGCTAATAAAAGAAAAAGTGAGGAATAAATTTGTTGTTGGGAACAAGTGCGGAAAATGGGGGGGGTGTAGGTTTGATAATTAGTTATAGTAGTAGGTAGAGCACTCAAAAAATAAGCATACATTACACATGTTTAATTTTGATTCTGTATGAAAGACCTCACTGAATGCTATATTTTGTTACTAAGCGGTTCTTGAGGAATACATTTTTAAAGATATCGTTTATTCGCCGGAAAATCTGCCATGTAAAATTAGGTAAACATGACTTTATTCCAATTTTACATGTTTTTTAAAAAGAAAATAAGTATTGCTCAGCCAAAATGTTTACATTTTCTGAGAGAAGGCTATGGTATTTTAATGTAAAGTCAATGTCAATTACCAGATTTGTTGTATTTTGACACAAAACAGTGTATATTAAAAAAATATTTAAAAATACTTTCCTGTGACCTACGCTTTCAATACTTCACATGTACTAGGATGGAAGTATTAACTTATTATATGTGAAAAAACTACACCCATAACTGCTTTCAAAGTTTCTAATTATTAAGTTGTAAATAGTATTTTTTTTCCAGTTTGGCAGTGTACACAGTACGTGGCAGACAAGCTGTGCGTGCACTGTGACCTGCCTAAATTAGTAGTCCGAGACCGACTGCAATCATACCAATGAGAATAAAAGTTCAACATACGGTCTTTATACGGCAATTAATACCAAACATTGAATGTCACTTAATTAATTTAATTAAATTAGTTCATTTAAACCCTAACACCCTAAGCATTTTTACTATCTATGACATTCTGTCCATCATAATTAATAAAAACAATGCGTTGATTTTTGGTGGGTTTGGGACAGTCGGGTTTAATTTGAAAATAATTACAGTTCTTGCTGGACGGTGACTTGCATAGAATATACAAAAGTTACATTATGCTATGTACTAACTTATAAAGAATCTGTTGATATAATTGTGGGGTACAGAACAGATATTTACCCGACAGTCATACATGTACATGAACTACTTCTTGTCAAAACCTCTTGTGGGGAAAACTCGGCTCCTAATGGCCCTGTCACACTGTTGCGTATCGTACTAGCGTATGCCAGCGTATGAAAATTATCACTCATACGCTGGTATACGCTGACATACGCTAGGGGTACGTTAGGCATAGGTTGTATACGTTTCAAGCACGGTGGCATACGCTGGCATACGCTGGCATACGCTGAGGCAGAAATACATTTTTAAGCATGCTTAAAAATTTTGTGCGTATGCGGACGTATGGTTAATACGCTAAGCATACGCTTGGCATACGCTGAATACGCTAGAGGTACGATATAGGTACGTTACTCATAGGTCGAGTACGCTGGACATAAGTTGGCATACGTTGTGGAAAGGCCGCCGATTATATAGGCACTTTGTCATGTGATAGGCGGATAGGCGGTACGCTGGGCATGCGCAGTTCATACGCTACTCATACGCTAGCCATACGCAGAGAACGCTGGCCATACGCTGGTCATACGCTGTTCATACGCTGACATACGCTGGTCATACGCTGACATTTGCTGACATTCGCTGTCCATACGCTGTCAATACGCTTGCCATACGCTACTCATACGCTACTCATAGGTTCAATACGGTAAGTATACGCACAATTCTGTATTTTCAAGGGCTTTTTGTGCGTATGAAAATTATATTATGAATTTTCATACGCAACTCTTACGTTTCTCTCATACGCAACAGTGTGACCGGGCCATAAGGATCAAATATAAATAAATAATGAAATAGTAATACATTTCATATTCTAGTTTTGGCAAAGACAAAAGGCATTTACAATTGCATGTCACAGCTGTACACATTTTTAACATCTGTATAAATTTGTAAATAATGACTGTATTAACAATAATGATTTTCTGTAAAGAAAATGAGTGCATAAAAACTATTATTACAAGGTGTGTTTGAAACAAACACTTTTACGGTATACGTGCACCATCTTAAAGTTTAATCTGCTACGTGCATTATTTATGTTGATGAATTAGGCTTAGGGTGGTTCAAAATTAGTGATATTTCATTATTTGCTGTTCAATAAAATATGTCAATATTTGAAAGTTATACCTGTAGGCCTGTCTGCAAAATGTTCGTGAATCTTGTACATTGTACCAATTTGTGAATATTAATAATGTACTGTAATACTGGCACTTGCTACCGCATGGCTGTATTCACTTAGCTAAGTCAGTGTAAAACTTCATGTGAAATGACAGTTCAAAATTAGAACCAGAAGTGCCCAATGTAATCCCCAACACTCGGCCCCACCCCATATACATGTACTACTTAACGATAATGGCCTAAGTAAGTTAACGATAGTCGATCATTCATGTACATGTACTGAACTATGCGTATAGTACCATGGATGAAGGATGGTAGCACACACATACGATTGGATATCAAATTAGCCTAGGTCACAAATTAGGTCACAAACTTCTAGGCTAAAATCCTGGTAATTCAACATACTTCGAAATAGAGCAATATATATATATATATATATATATATATATATATATATATATATATATATATATATATATATATATATATATATATATATATATATATATATATATATATATATATATATATATATATATATATATATATATATATATATATATATATATATATATATATATATATATATATATATATATATATATATATATATATATATATATATATATATATATATATATATATATATATAAGTGGACCGCCCACCAACATAGGGGCTGGTTAGCTCAGTTGGTAGAGCGCTCGTCTGGTATTCGAGAGGTCGCGGGTTCGAGTCCGGCATCAGCCAATTTTTCTTTGCTCGCGAACCGTTTATATAATATTTCAGGTCAGTTTCTCCATATAAATCTACTTTGTGTACAACCACATAAAAGGCTTGTGTCCCATTTGTGTGATCCCCGCTACTGCCGTTACCCGGGTTGTTTGCATCTGACCGGGGCTTGATCCCTGGCTACTCGGCAGATATGGTTTGGCCTCTGACCTGGCCCCATAGAGCAATAGATAATTGGCATAAGTGGACCGCCCACCAACATAGGGGCTGGTTAGCTCAGTTGGTAGAGCGCTCGTCTGGTATTCGAGAGGTCGTGGGTTCGAGTCCGGCATCAGCCACTTGTTCCTCGCTCGCGAACCGCTTATATAATATTTCAGGTCAGCTTCTCCATATAAAACTACTTCGTGTACTTACTCTTAAAAGTCTTGTGTCCCGTTTGTATGATCCCTGCTACTGCCGTTACCCGGATTGTTTGCATCTGACCGGGGCTTGATCCCTGGCTACTCGGCAGATATGGTTTGGCCTCTGACCTGGCCCCATAGAGCAATAGATAATTCGCATAAGTGGACCGCCCACCAACATAGGGGCTGGTTAGCTCAGTTGGTAGAGCGCTCGTCTGGTATTCGAGAGGTCGTGGCTTCGAGTCCGCCATCAGCCAATTTTTCTTTGCTCGCGAACCGTTTATATAATATTTCAGGTCAGTTTCTCCATATAAATCTACTTTGTGTACAACCACATAAAAGGCTTGTGTCCCCTTTGTGTGATCCCCGCTACTGCCGTTACCCGGGTTGTTTGCATCTGACCGGGGCTTGATCCCTGGCTACTCGGCAGATATGGTTTGGCCTCTGACCTGGCCCCATAGAGCAATAGATAATTGGCATAAGTGGACCGCCCACCAACATAGGGGCTGGTTAGCTCAGTTGGTAGAGCGCTCGTCTGGTATTCGAGAGGTCGTGGGTTCGAGTCCGGCATCAGCCAATTTTTATTTGCTCGCGAACCGTTTACATAATATTTCAGGTCAGCTTCTCCATATAAATCTACTTTGTGTACAACCACTTAAATGGCTTGTGTCCCGTTTGTGTGATCCCCGCTACTGCCGTTACCCGGATTGTTTGCATCTGACCGGGGCTTGATCCCTGGCTACTCGGCAGATATGGTTTGGCCTCTGACCTGGCCCCATAGAGCAATAGATAATTCGCATAAGTGGACCGCCCACCAACATAGGGGCTGGTTAGCTCAGTTGGTAGAGCGCTCGTCTGGTATTCGAGAGGTCGTGGCTTCGAGTCCGCCATCAGCCAATTTTTCTTTGATCGCGAACCGTTTATATAATATTTCAGGTCAGTTTCTCCATATAAATATACTTTGTGTACAACCACATAAAAGGCTTGTGTCCCGTTTGTGTGATCCCCGCTACTGCCGTTACCCGGGTTGTTTGCATCTGACCGGGGCTTGATCCCTGGCTACTCGGCAGATATGGTTTGGCCTCTGACCTGGCCCCATAGATCAAAGACAATTGGCATAAGTGGACCGCCCACCAACATAGGGTCTGGTTAGCTCAGTTGGTAGAGCGCTCGTCTGGTATTCGAGAGGTCGTGGGTTCGAGTCCGGCATCAGCCAATTTTTCTTTGCTCGCGAACCGTTTATATAATATTTCAGGTCAGTTTCTCCATATAAATCTACTTTGTGTACAACCACATAAAATGTTTGTGTCCCGTTTGTTTGATCCCCGCTACTGCCGTTACCCGGGTTGTTTGCATCTGACCGGGGTTTGATCCCTGGCTACTCGGCAGATATGGTTTGGCCTCTGACCTGGCCCCATAGAGCAATAGATAATTTGCATAAGTGGACCGCCCACCAACATAGGGGCTGGTTAGCTCAGTTGGTAGAGCGCTCGTCTGGTATTCGAGAGGTCGTGGGTTCGAGTCCGGCATCAGCCAATTTTTCTTTGCTCGCTAACCGTTTATATAATATTTCAAGTGAGCTTCTCCATATAAATCTACTTTGTGTACAACCACATAAAAGGCTTGTGTCCCGTGTGTGTGATCCCCGCTACTGCCGTTACCCGGGTTGTTTGCATCTGACCGGGGCTTGATCCCTGGCTACTCGGCAGATATGGTTTGGCCTCTGACCTGGCCCCATAGAGCAATAGATAATTTGCATAAGTGGACCGCCCACCAACATAGGGGCTGGTTAGCTCAGTTGGTAGAGCGCTCGTCTGGTATTCGAGAGGTCGTGGGTTCGAGTCCGCCATCAGCCAATTTTTCTTTGCTCGCGAACCGGTTATATATATATATATATATATATATATATATATATATATATATATATATATATATATATATATATATATGTATATATGTATATATATATATATATATATATATATCTATATATATATATATATTAGCATAATAGGACCTTTCGGAGACATTTCGCAGTTACAGAAGGACATTAGGGAGACACTGACATTAGGGAGACAATTTCGTGTCTCCTTAACGTTTCAGCCTATATTTGTTTGTACTTCCCGCACACTAGCAGCTAATCCAAATACATCGTTGCATGCCGGGCATCATGCTAAAGTTAAAGCCGGTTCCATTATGCTTGGGAGGCTTCGGTGGGAGAAAATGGAAGGGCGTTTTGGGTGTGTATATCTACCACAGTTACAAGCGGTATATTAGGGAGACTTCATGTTTTTCCTTAATTACTAATTAACCATGCGCTATATTTTCATTATATTACCAAAGGTGTCTTATTTTGAGTACATGGCAGTAATGTTCACAGTTTTCAACAGCAGTTGTGGCTTTATTCAAAATATACACCCCTATTTGATCCCAATTTGGTCCAAAAAGTGTGACGTCATCAGCCCATAAGCACAGCGCATAAAGCGAGTTGCATACTGTATTGTACATACACGATCCGACGTATAGCTATAGCGCGTGCGTGGTGGTATGTGTATGTATGGGTCGATCTCGTCTTAACCGGCCGATGACATGGATGAGCGGTGACTTTTTTGTTCGGCTTGTCAAACTCTTTAAAGTGAAAAATAAATCTCCTCCAATTTAACAAAGAAAACAAGGAGTGCTTCTTAAAAGGTAAGATTGTATTTTATTTCACTTCCTTAATTGTAGGCCTAACTGTTAGCCAAATGTGTGTGGAGGAACGATGGAACTCGAGTAGGCCTAAGTACGACTAACGTAAACGTTAACGTTCCTCTGCCAAACCACTTTGTTGAAAAACTTCAATTTCGTTTACTTAAGTTACTACTAAGTACTAGTAGGCCTACTACTTGAGTAGTACTACTAGTACTAATAGTAGGTAGTGGTACTAAAACCAGAATTCTACATGCTGTTGAACCTTTGAAAACAATTTCAGTGGAATTTGGACGATGTGGTTGAGGGCGAAATGGGTCAACTCAACTCGTACCCAAGTTAGACCTAGTTCCACTAACTGGGGCCCTCCCCTAACGTTAGCTAGTAGTAGTACTTAGTAGAAGTACAAATATAACTCCTCTTTTTCGAATTTTGGATTTAACTTGTCAGTTGTCGTACTACTAAAAAGTACTACTACTAACTAAGTAATAGTAATACTATACTAACGTTACTAATAAATACATGTAGTACTATTACTGAGTACTACAGACAGTACTACTAGGGCCCCACGCCAACTAATAATATTCTCAAGGCAAAATGTATTACATGTAAATGTAGTTCAAAAAGTCGCCCAAACCACAACAATACTTAACAAAATACCTCAATGTTGATCTTGGACACATGGAAGGCTATTTAGGAGTTCTAGGGCCCCAGTTAGTGGGTACCGGGTCTATACCCAAGTTAACTCGTACCCCAAAATTTACACCGTAGTCAAGTTGTGCAGAGTCAACTCATACTCAGGGTACCGTACCCTCGTGCTCGTGCACGAGGGTACCCTCCCGCGTGAAGACGCACCATATTGAAAACGAAAAGATATTCCATGCAAAGTTTAAAAAAAGGAATTGCTGAGCTACCGCTGGGCGTTAAATTGATTAAAAATATATCCACATACAAGTGCAGTAGCCTACAAAAGAAACAGAAAATGTGATTTTCCACGTTGCCACCACCGGGTCTGTGCGCGCGATTCCCAGGCAACGTGCTTGTGCACGCTCGCTCGTGCGCCCGGTGGCACAGACTGTGTCGCGCGGTACATTGCACGCGGCGGCCGCATCGTGTGTTCCGCGCGGCTTTATGCCTTTAATGTCATTTCTGTGCATTAAAATCTCACAAATCTGGGTGTGCACTAGGTGCGAGTTGACCCGAGTACGAGTTGACTAGGGTACGAGTTAGCTCGGGTACGAGATGACCCAAAAGCGGTTGAGGGCAAAGTGGCTCAAGGCGAAGTGGTTTTGGGCGAAATGACCGACATCGCCTGGGACAACTCGTACCTTTTCATCATGATCATGACGAATATCGGCGAAAAACACAATGGGATGTCACAATTTAAAGATATGTGCAAGCCGACGGTACTCTGTACATTATGTAAAATTGCACATCAGACAAATGTTTTGGTGGCTAAACTGACTTTTGGACTGTGTCTAGGTACAATGATTCGACAAAGAAAGAAGCGGAGAGATGTATATCAAAGAAACGTGAAGACAAACCAGGTGGGGTTTTATACATGTACGTGCATGCAGTCTGCATTAGGGGCCCTATTATTTTTGGGAGAATGCACAGGGGGGTACCTCGGTGGCCATCACCATATCATTCCCCTCCACCCCTGTGATCACTTCCTAAGTGTGTGTGCAACATGTCTCCTGTGTGGCGCAATTTACTTATGCTGTTAATATACATGTACATGTGCATTGTGCTGTTCAATTCAGGAAGAGGGTAGTGACTACAGAGGAATTTCACATGGGAGATTTCCTCTTGCAGTATCCAGGAACATTGCTACCCTGTAATGTGGCCGAAGCTTTGGAAGAGGATGATGACCAATCAAGTGTTTTCGGTGTTCTTCTCATTCAAGGGAAAAACCAGCTGGTGAGTCACTTTGGCAAGGTGTTTATTAACGGGATCGTATACGTTTGGTAATTACTCCAAAAATTAATGACCATTAAAACTTACTTGGTAATATGCACTGCAGCTGTTGATAGTATTAAAACATTTTGAGAAAAGATTTCCTTCAGTAATGTGGTTGAAGAGAAAGAGATCATTTTCATCAAATAAAATTTAATCTGAGAAACGTGACTGCTGTAACGTTTCTCGATTTCGACGGTTGACTGAAATACCGCCCTCAAGTAACTGCCTGGAAAGTTGATTCATAATTCGGCGTTGTTGCCGTTCCATATCCATGACTGGGCAAAATGTACAATATGACCCGTAATGCATAATGCATTTTCTCCCGAAAAGCTGGATCACTTTGAATTGTCAATACCTTTTACGGATTCTTCGTCTGCGTGGTAATAATCGCTCCAGATTTTCCGCCGATATCTCTCCAAACGCTACCACTTTTTGACATTAAATTTTCACAAGTTGGTTTTATGGTATGCATCTACAACTTTATAGAATTGAAACAAACGTACGGTTCAAAATACCAAACTTGCACGATCCCTTTAAACCAAAACCAAAGGCTCTATTTTCTTACCTTTTGCATGCATGGCGGGGAGGAACAGCCACTGCTCTGACTCTATTTACTGACAGTTATGACGTGTTATCAGAGTCACCGGGCAGTAACTTTGGTTACTAATTCACGCTCGTATTTTTCATCAATGGTGTTTAAGTACGGTGCATTGCATTTTATTTTTAGAAGAACGTACTCAAAATCAAGGGCTTCTTCGGTTTGTTTTACCTATGGTACTCCCATACCGATATACTACTCAGTCTTATTCTGTGATGGTTGTAACAGAAAAAAATTGAATGGAAAATGGTTTTTGTGTAAAATGAATGGACATAACGGTTGCCATGCAAGTAGCGTGAACTGTTGTCAAAGCAGAGAATGCGACCTGAGCGTAAATTGACGTCGCACACAGCCAGCGAATTGCCTGACACATACATGTAATGTTGTTTTATTGAAATTGTGAAACTACTTTTCTACAAGTATTGACTTACTTAAACAACAACTTTTGACTTATTTAAACAGAGCTACAAATGTCCCATCAACTCATTTATGTTTTATTTTTTATTGTTTTCATGAGCTTTCAGATGTACGGACACACCAACTTTAAGCCGTAACATCATCTTGGAACCATTTTGCCAAAAACAGAATTGAGTAAAATAAAGAGTACATTTGAAGACCATCACCATGATTAATATTATGGGCTCTTTTTGGCCTCTAAATCTTGTATACATTCTTTATACATCCTGTATTATGTTGGTTTTTATTGCCAAAGATTACAATACAAAATCGTTTCAGCGAGCATGCACATGCCTTGTACACAACACGATTGCAAATCTGCCTAGACATGGCCTGAAATCAAGTCACATTCAAACATACTGCACATTCAAATATAACGCACTTACACGGTGGCCACACGTGTGTAATAAAAAAAGCCATTTACCATGCATGTTTTCATGATGCAGTGTTTTGACGATATGGAAAAAAGCCAACACCCACACAAACTTGTTTTTCTCTGGTAATATCATACTTTTGACGACACCACAGTGCATATTTGGTGAGAAACCACAATTTCCTCAAGGAAACTGCTAACCTACAGATGTTAGAATGTTCACGTTTTGTGCATGTTTTAAAGCGGTAACAGTCAAACTGTTTAGTACTTTCCTCAACCTTTTGTCATCTGTAATGTGATTTTATTGCAGGCCGCAACTACACGAGATGGAATAAAGTAAATGCAGCTTTGGTTGCCAGGCATTTCTGTGACATCATTAAAGGAAATTCCTCAAGTTCCATCCCAGGTTAGTACCTTTGGTATTGTTTACAGATTGATAACAGGATTGGAAAACTTTCACCAACGGCGTTATCTCCACGTGTGTATAATAAAAACCAACCTGAAGTCAGCTCAGTACCTTGTCTATTTTGAAAATAAACATGATGCCACTATCGTTATTCTGCTGGTTCCCTTGCAATGCTGCTCAGTATACACTTTGCACACTATCCTCCATACTCTCAAGTTTATATTTTAAGGTACCTTTGGGAGACACACTGGAGTCATCTTGTGGAGACAAAAACAATTTTTGAGCCAACTTTTAAATCTGATTGCACAGTAAATGAAGCCATAATGCCACAGTAGTCGGTCGTAGTTTTGTGCACATAATAATAATAAATAATAATAATGTATAGATTTATATAGCGCACGTATCCACCAACTAAGTGGCGCTCAAGGCGCATTATATTATTATCCCTGCTCATAAGGCTCATAAGGCTCAAATCATTCCTGAAACCATCTCAGCTCCCTGGGGAGTATACAGCTCAATTGCTGCCATTTCTAGCGCATAGAGAGCAAACCATCTCTGCCTTCACAGGTACCCATTTAACCCCTGGGTGGAGAGAAGCAATTATGGTTAAGTGTCTTGCTCAAGGACACAAGTGTCACGGCTGGGGCTCGAACCCACACTCTGCTGCTGGCAACACCAGAACTTGAGTTCAGTGCGCTAGACCGCTCGGCCACGACAATCCACTTTACGTGCATTATACAACACACGGGACCTACGGCTTTACGTCCCATCCGAAGGACGAAGCAATTATGGTTAAGTACCTTGCTCAAGGATACAAGTGTCACGACCGGGGCTCGAACCCACACCCTGCTGCTGGCAACACCAGAACTTGAGTTCGGTGCGCTAGACCGCTCGGCCACGACACTCCATATGAGGGAACTCTTGTCAAAAAAAAATTGTGGGTACATGCATTTATGTAAAACCATCTTTAGTTTCTTTTGGACAAAATCATGACATCACTTTTTCATTTGAGCAATTTTTTTTGTGGTCAATTGGTTGAAACATAATAAATCCTACATAAGGGCTTTAAATCAATGTAGTGTTTGCAAGTACAATGTAGTGTTTTACACCATTTTTGCTCTATTTTTGATAAACAATGGGATCAAATTTGGCATAATTGGATTACTCTTGATATGAATTATTGTATGAAAGTAATATCAATTGCCAAGCTATCATCAATATGATCGATAAAGTGAATCGCAATGAAATTCCTGCTAATTCTGTTATATCCACTTATTTTGCAGGGAAACTGGAAGTAGAGGCATTTCTGAAAACGCACCAACTGAAGTACACTTGGGAGGCAGTCCGCAATAAAGTCATGAATGAGCGGGTGAAACGGCAGCGCCTTGTTGAAAACGAGCTGACAGTTTTATATAAATAAAGTACAACATCCAGTATTTGATGACTGATCTAAAATGTGCCAAGTACACTATTAAAAGAGTAGTACTACATGTCAAAAAAAGTCCTACTTATGATCCTAAATTTTAGAACATGTTTTCTTGGCACAGAATAATGTAGTACACGTATGCCTTAATCTCGTATGCTGCAAGGCTAAGGATAGTGACATTGCATGGGACATACTTATCAACAGACTCTAATGCGCAGAAAGGTCCTCACAGAAATGTGTCTGCTTTGAATTATTCCAACTTTCTTACATGAAAGATCTATTTTGCACATGGATGTTTATCGGTTTATTATATGTGCATTATAAAGAGAACACAGGATCATTATCTTCTCGTGGGTTTCTTCAGGCTTGCAAGCCCACAGTATCTCAGGGCACCTTTGAGGAATCCTTGGTTTCATTAGCAGAAAGATATAAATAAAATGGGCAAATTTATTGTTTTCTCTTAATGATTTAATAACAAATTTAAAGCTCCAGTACAATATTAGTATTTGTTTAATTATAAACATGCAAAATATAACCTGGATCAGGCTTCGACCTTCAATTAAGGCCACTGAGGCCAAATTTGGCCAGCATGCCTTTTTATTGCATACTAAAAGCAACAAACAATACAAACAGTAAAGTTCTGCCGTAAGTTACAAACTTATGGGTACAAACTTAACACAGAGTAACAAATACAACCTTCATTAAATTGTTCAAAGGAGTCTTCTGTTCTTGATGGCAAACAGTGAACAATAGTCTTTTTAATAGTCGTCGTTTAAAATTGTTAAAATTTTGTAAATCACATTTATGGTAACAAACAAAAAAAAAATTGTGTATGTCTTTAAATATAACTTAAGTGATGGCCCCATGTAAGTAATTGTATTAATTCAGCAAATCATGTAAACCCAACC
Source organism: Zoroaster sp. YZ-2022 (assembly GCA_029582265.1). Taxonomy (NCBI): domain Eukaryota; kingdom Metazoa; phylum Echinodermata; class Asteroidea; order Forcipulatida; family Zoroasteridae; genus Zoroaster; species Zoroaster sp. YZ-2022. The sequence goes on from CM055826.1 coordinate 7,327,123, forward strand.
CAAGGAAACCCGGAGCATATACAATGTTGGTTGTTACTTGTTAGTTTAAATTGGATTGTTTAGTGGAACAGTTCATGTCCTAACATGGTGTACTTCGATGTTCGCTTAACTTTCCTCATACAGTGTTGCCAAACGATTTTTTAAAATTTCAAATTTGTTTGAATACAGTTACCTTCATAATACATGCTGCTAAACCTTTGCTTGTACACAATTTAATGCATCTGCTTTGTCATCCTAATTAGCATTTTGCATTAATAACATTTGCATAATGGCTGGTGCCCCAAATTCTTCACTTTCATACGGAGGTGGTTTACAAAGTCACAAACTATGCTATTATTGCTACGTAGTGCACCATTGCTAAAGCACAGGAATACAGTTCACTGGTTTCAGGACTAGTGCCCCTTTTAATGCAAGCCGAGTATGGCTCCACATATTGTATAGGTTTTGTATATATACACTGTACATGTACTATGCAAAAATAATGAATTAAATACATGTACTTGGAACTAGTATAAGTTGGCCTCGGACCAGTCTGTGCCCTTTAGAAATGTTGGTGTTGATGAGGCCACGTCGGAGGACGTATTACATAGTATACACCATTTGCTTTCGCTGTAATTTCCGATGATGGATGGGTTAGGAAGTTCATATTTATAGTAAATATTGTGATGTTGACCTATTTTTAAATTGTGTTCATAGATGTTGGAAAACCCAAGAGAATTTAATGCTGTTTTTGTAGTCTGGCTCCTTGACTTCTTTCAGAAGAAACGGAGCAAATAGTCAGGTTTTAGTACAAAATCCCACTTTTCTTGAAAACCACAGCACACCAGATGCTGTGATTTCTGAGATGCTTGAGACTCTTATTCATTTACATTTTAGTAAGTATTTCATAATAATTCAGTAGTTTTGTTTTTTATGTTTGCAAATGGTGTATACTACCTTTTTAAAGCTTGACCATAATATGTGTGCTATTGCTCAGTATAATGTTTACAATTGATTAATAAATGATTGTGCAATCCCATTTAGTGACGCTGTATCTTTGTTGACTTGTTTTTCAAATTGTATTTTTCGTACAAAATGGTGTGAGTCCGTTTTTGACTATTTCCGTTGTTCTTCAAGATGACAAAGATAGGTTGCGGGAATAGTTCACCTTTGTTCCATTCTTAAAGTGATGGCCCATGTGGGCAATTGTTGTAATTCAGCAAATCTTGTAATCACAACCCAAGGAAACCCAGGAGCATATTGAATGATTGGGGGTGGGGCGTGTCCAATTCTTAAGTGATGGGAACTACATTGAAAAACTGACTAGTAGATGTATGGTTTTATTATAATTTTACAGAAACAAAATAAGGGCCTGTGTACAAATTCGCCAAAACCGACAGTTCACTCCTATTCCTTCTGCTATTGCCTGTACACCCTGTGATATATATATATCCATGCACTTCATATTTTAAGGTACTTTTGGGGAGACACAATGGAGTTGGTGAAGTCACCTTGAGGAGACTATTGCCTGCTCGTCACTTAGTCAAACCGCTGATGTGTGCACATACTTGTCATTCCTTTCTTAAATTCTTGGTCATAACTGTTTTCAGAATTAAACGTTTCTTTACATCCAAATTTTCTGAATATAGCAAAACCACTGTAAGTGTAAAATGTAATATTGGTTTTCTCGAAACATTTTTTTCTCAAATTGACAAGGTTCCAGCACGCGCCCGACCTGAAAGTTTAAAATCATGCAGATTTTGAATTTTCAGGTTTTGTTCTGGAATTGATTTTTTTTAAGGAGACCCTCACCCCAATACAGCCGAAATAATCACCTTCTGTTAGTTGCCTAGATAATGGCTCCAATGAGTAAAAATCACTCAGTGTCCTTGTGCTTTTGCAATGGCTGCCTTGCCGACGACTTAATATCTAGAGCCAATTACCATACGTCACTGTTGGCTGTCTGTGCTTGAGACACGCACTCCCCCATCCCTTCCTTTCCTCGTTGATGTTCCTGATCTATTGATATTGGTATACTCAGTGTATGCTACCTTGAGACTACATTGAAAACTGAGTAAAAGTATGGTATTAAATTTATAACAGAAATAAGCGCTTGTGTAACAAATTCGCCAAAGCTGATAATTAAGTCCAATTCTCTTCCATTGCCCCGCACCTTATGTCTTTTGGAGAGGTAACAGGACAAAGTCTTGAAGTGGTATGCGAGCATGAAGGACTAGGAAATTGCCTCGCCTACTATAATGATGATAATATTCTCCATGTACTTGATATTTTAAGGTACCTTTAGGGAGACATATTGAGTTGGTGAGCAGTCACCTTGTGGAGACACAAAGAATCCTTGGTGGTACCAAGAAGTGCCTGTTTTTTGCAGTCCAATTCTTAAGTGATGGGAACTTCATTGAAAAACTGAGTAGATGTATGGTTTTATTATAATTTTACAGAAACAAAAATAAGGGCCTGTGTACAAATTCATAAAACCGACAGTTCACTCCTATTCCTTCGCTATTGCCCTGTACACCTGTGTATATATCCATGCACTTCATATTTTAAGGTACTTTTTGGGAGACACAATGGAGTTGGTGAAGTCACCTTGAGGAGACTATTGCCATATGCGTCACTTAGTCAAACCGCTGATGTGTGCACATACCTTTCTTAAATTCTTGGTCATAACTGTTTTCAGAATTAAACGTTTCTTTACATCCAAATTTCTGAATAGAACAAAACCACTGTAAGTGTAAAATGTGATATTGGTTTTCTCGAAACATTGTTTTCTCAAATTTACAAGGTTCCAGCACGCGCCCACGACCTGAAAGTTTAAAATCATGGAGATTTTGAATTTTCAGGTTTTATTTTCTGGAATGATTTTTTTAAAGGGAGACCCTCGCCCCAATACACAGCCGAAATAATCACCTTCTGTTAGTTGCCCAGAATAATGGCTCCAATGAGTAAAAATCACTCAGTGTCCTTGTGCTTTTTGCAATGGCTGCCTTTGCCGACGACTTAATATCTAGAGCCAATTACCATACGTCACAATTTGGCTGTTTGTCCTTCGAGACACGCACACCCCTTCCCTCGTTGATGTTCCTGATCTATTGACCTATTGGTATACTCAGTGTATGCTACCTTGGGAACTACATTGAAAAACTGGAGTAAAAAGTATGGTATTAGAATTTATAACGAAATAAGCGCAATTAAGTCCAATTCCTTCGCCATTGCCCGCACACCTTATGTCTTTTGGAGGAGGGTAACAGGGACAAAGTCTTGAAGTAGTATGCGAGCATGAAGGACTAGAGTACCTCGCCTACTATAATGATGATAATATTCTCCATGTACTTGATATTTTAAAATTTATTTGGGAGACATATTGGAGTTGGTGAATCACCTTGTGGAGACACAAAAGAATCCATATTGGTGTTTTCAAAAAGTGCCTGTTTTGCAGTGTTAAGTGAAAATGTTTCAAGAAAATGATATTTAAAATGTTGTGCATTTTTAAAAACCAGAATTTAAGGAGCAAGGCTCGTCAATGCGCGACGAACAAATTCGTGCTGCGAAATTCACGCGCTCCATACCTTGCCCGAGGGTTGCGATCCACTCCAATAGAGTCTGAGTACATTTTTTCAATTTTCTCCATAACAATTTTATTTTTGCGTAACACATTGACATTTCACAGACATGATGTGAACCCCTGTCTCGATATCATGACTTTTGGGGTTTAAGTTGAAAAAAGCGTATAAACAATTTTTGGGCAAAAATAGTGAAAAAAAGGGTTGGGATCCACTCCAATAGAGTCTAAGTAAATTTTTTAAAATTTTCTCCATAACAATTTATTTTTTGCATGTAACGCGTTGAAATTTTCAGACATGATGTGAACCCCTGTCTCGATATCATGACTTTTCGGGGTTTTTTAAGTTGAAAAAAGCGTAATATTTTTTTCGAGACACACTGCTCCCCATCCCCTTCCCCTTTCCTCGTTGATGTTCCTGATCTATTGACCTATTGATATACTCAGTGTATGCTACCTTGGGAACTACATTGAAAAACTGAGTAAAAAGTATGGTATTAGAATTTATGACAGAAATAAGCGCTTGTGTACAAATTCGCCAAAGCTGATAATTAAGTCCAATTCCTTCGCCATGAAGTGGTATGCGAGCATGAAGGACTAGGAAATTGCCTGGCCTACTATAATGATGATAATATTCTCCATGCACTTGATATTTTAAGGTACCTTTGGGAGACATATTGGAGTTGGTGAAGTCACCTTGTGGAGACACAAAAAGTCATATTGGTGTTTTCAAGAAGTGCCTGTTTTTGCAGTGTAAAGCCGTGAAAATGTTTCAAGAAAATATTAAAAATGTTGTGCATTTAAAACCAGCATTAAAAGACGAGGCTCGTCAATGGCCGACGAACAAATTCGATGCCACGAAATTCACCGCTCATACCTTGCCGAACTCTTTTCGATCCCGGAGGGTGCAGGCTCGACACAGCGAACAGTATTAATTAATTTCTCGCACTGTGTGTAAATGCGTTGCTAGGCTAGTCGAATCACGTGCGCATATGTACGTACGCCAATAAGCCTGCACCTCCGGGATCGTAACAACTGGCTGCCCACTAAGAAAAAGATTAAGGAAATTAACATTTTTATTAACAAGGTAAAAGCATAATTAAACATTTTATGATATTCTCTTTTGGAAGTTGGCTCTGAAAAGAGCCAGTTGGTTTATGTTTGTTCTTACACTTACACAAACATGCCGAGGGAACACAACGAAAGATCCGTGAGATGTTTCCATGCAGACCAGGCCAGATGTCTTGGCTCACCAGATTGGTATTTGTCCCATAACTTGAATATTTTCATGCTCTTGAAGTAACTTCCGCTGGTACCTTTTTTCGAAAGCATGCGGGAATGTGTTCATGTGGAAGAAACGGGAGAGACAGCAGCTTGCGGATGTACCGTCGTTCACTATAGTGTCCGATGTGTATGGGACTTGATTGGAGACCCAGTTCTTGGCACTTGCACCAAAGATGACCGGCACCTAACACTAACTGATGGGGAACGGAACGATGCATTGTTAATGTTACCGAGATGCGCATCATGATGCCCAAATTACAAATTCGGTCCTACAGACAGGTTACGGGCAAAAACTCATTTTAAATTTTCACATAAAAAAAAAAAAAACACACAAACAAGAACAATTCAACAACATATTACTATTATATTACTTATTAATAATAATATTATTATTAGTACAAAAAATAGTACAGTTGCTTCGATCACTTATTCTTTACCATAGTTTTACTTCTCTTTTTACTTTCCTTCTTCTCCCAATTTCACTTCTTTTAATCCCGTCTAACTCCTAACGTAAGTGCCGTCTAAATTTTCTTCATATCTTCAATATCTCCCTTCTTTTTGGTGTTCTTCTACAAACTTGGCCTGAGATTGTAGCTGGTCTTCCTGGAAACACACACAAAATCATCAAAACAACAACAAAAATTGGGTACGAGTTGACCTGGGGTACGAGTTGACTTGGGACGAGTTGACTTGGGACGAGTTGACTTGGGACGAGTTGACTTGGGTACGAAGTCTTGACTCCGGGTACGAAGACTTGACTTGGGTGCAAGTTGACCTGGGTACGAGTCATAGAGTTACATATGTTCTATATGTAACTCTACGGTACGAGTTGGCTTGGGTACGAGTTGACTTGCGTAACGTAACGTTACATGTAGCCAGCTAGCTGTACATTGTACTGACGTTAGTCAGGTGCCGGTGTGACGAACGAGGTTGACTGCCATCTTTGCGGGTCGCCGGCGACTGACGGCTACGGCGGCCAGCGGTTAAAAAGCTTGCCTTGTCGGTACATCATCATTATCGTCGCGTGATGAACTCGTACATGCGCATCTTCGCACCTTTTTTTCTCCATAACAGTTTATTTTGTGCATGTACTACGTTGATTTTTCAGACATGATGTGAACTCCTGTTGCGATATCATGACTTTTGTTTTAAGTTGAAAACAAGCGTAAAACATTTTGGGGCAAAATAGTGAAAAAGGTTTGATCCACTCCAATAGAGTCTAAGTAAATGTTTTTAAATTTTCTCCATAACAATTTATTTTGTGCATGTAACGCGTTGAAATTTTCAGACATGATGTGAACCCCTGTCTCGATATCATGACTTTTCGGGGTTTTTAAGTTGAAAAGCGTAAACAATTTTGGGGCAAAATAGTGAAAAAGGTTAATTGCGATCCTCCCAATAGAGGTCTAAGTACATTTTTTTTTCAATTTTCTCACTGTGCTGGTTATTTTTTGCATGTAACGCGTTGAAATTTTCAGACATGATGTGAACCCCTGTCCCCGATATCATGACTTTCAGGGGCTTTTAAGTTGAAAGCGTAAACAATTTTGGGGCAAAAAATAGTGAAAAAAGGGTTAATTGCGATCCACTCAATAGAGTCGAAGTATATTTTTTTCAATTTTCTCCATAACAATTTATTTTTGCATGTAACGCGTTGAAATTTTCAGACATGATGTGAACCCCTGTCTCGATATCATGACTTTTCGGGTTTAAGTTGAAAAAGCGTAAACAATTTTAGGGCAAAAAATAGTGAAAAAGGGTTAATTGCGATCCACTCCAATAGAGTCTAAAGTACATTTTTCAATTTTCTCCATAACAATTTATTTTTTGGCATGTAACGCGTTATGAAATTTTCAGACATGATGTGAGACCCCTGTCTCGATATCATGACTTTTCGGGGTTTTAAGTTGAAAAAAGCGTAAAAATTTGAGGGGCAAAAATAGTGAAAAAAAGCGTTGCGATCCTCAATAGAGTCTAAGTAAATGTTTTCCAATTTTCTCATAACAATTTATTTTTTTGCATGTAACGCGTTGAAATTTTCCAGACATGATGTGAACCCCTGTCTCGATATCATGACTTTCGGGGTTTTAAGTTGAAAAAGCGTAAACAATTTTGGGGCAAAAATAGTGAAAAAAGGGTTATTGCGATCCACTCCAATAGAGTCTTAGTACATTTTTTTCAATTTTCTCCATAACAATTTATTTTTAGCATGTAACGCGTTGAAATTTTCAGACATGATGTGAACCGCTGTCTCGATATCATGACTTTTCGGGGTTTTTTAAGTTGAAAAAAGCGTAAACAATTTTGGGGCAAAAATAGTGAAAAAGGTTAGTGCGATCCACTCCAATAGAGTCTTAGTACATTTTCCAATTTTCTCCATAACAATTTATTTTAGCTATGTAACGCGTTGAAATTTTCAGACATGATGTGAACCCCTGTCTCGATATCATGACTTTTTGGGTTTTAAGTTGAAAAAGCATGCTAAACAATTTGGGGCAAAAATAGTGAAAAAAGTGTTTGCGATCCACTCCAATAGAGTCTAAGTAAATGTTTTTCAATTTTCTCCATAACAATTGATTTTTTGCATGTAACGCGTTCAAATTTTCAGACATGATGTGAACCCCTGTCTCGATATCATGACTTTTCGGGGTTTTTTAAGTTGAAAAAAGCGTAAACAATTTTGGGGCAAAAATAGTGAAAAAAGGGTTAATTGCGATCCACTCCAATAGAGTCTAAGTACATTTTTTTCAATTTTCTCCATAACAATTTATTTTTGGCATGTAACGCGTTGAAATTTTCAGACATGATGTGAACCCCTGTCTCGATATCATGACTTTTCGGGTTTTTTTAAGTTGAAAAAAGCGTAAAAAATTTGGGGGCAAAAATAGTGAAAAAAGCGTTTTGATCCACTCCAATAGAGTCTAAGTAAATGTTTTTCAATTTTCTCCATAACAATTTATTTTTTGCATGTAACGCGTTGAAATTTTCAGACATGATGTGAACCCCTGTCTCGATATCATGACTTTTCGGGGTTTTTTAAGTTGAAAAAAGCGTAAACAATTTTGGGGCAAAAATAGTGAAAAAGGGTTAATTGCGATCCACTCCAATAGAGTCTACATGTAAGTACATTTTTTTCAATTTTCTCCATAACAATTTATTTTTGGCATGTAACGTGTTGAAATTTTGAGACATGATGTGAACCCCTGTCTCGATATCATGACTTTTCGGGTTTTTTTAAGTTGAAAAAAGCGTAAACAATTTTGGGGCAAAAATAATGAAAAAAGGGTTAGTGCGATCCTCCAATAGAGTCTAAGTACATTTTTTCAATTTTCTCCATAACAATTTATTTTTGGCATGTAACGCGTTGAAATTTTCAGACATGATGTGAACCCCTGTCTCGATATCATGACTTTTCGGGGTTTTTTAAGTTGAAAAAAGCGTAAAAAATTTGGGGGCAAAAATAGTGAAAAAAGCGTTTGCGATCCACTCGATTGCCAAAACACAAAATCAAATTGTTTGCTTTTTTGGCCTAAAATGAGAACCGACGCATAAAATTGCACGAAACTTGACGTAAGATGTCGCGACAACCTCTCCCAACCAGATGGGGAAGAAAATGCACCTTCATGGAAAATTTCAAATTTTATGGACAAAGTGAGTTTAGACTTCGTGGTCTTTATTGCCAAACAGCAAAATCAAATGTTTTGCTTTTTTGGCCTAAAATGAGAACCGACGCATAAAATTGCACAAAACTTGACGTAATCTGTCGCGACAACCTCTCCAACCAGATGGGGGAAGAAAATGCACCTTCATCGAAAATTTCAAATTTTATGGACAAAAGTGAGTTTTTAGACTTCATGGTCTTTATTGCCAAAACACAAAATCAAATTGTTTTGCTTTTGGCAGCAAAATGAAGACCGACATAAAATTACTGAGAAACTTGACGTAAGATGTCGCGACAACCTCTCCAACCAGATGGGGGAAGAAAATGCACCTTCATGGAAAATTTCAAATTTATGGACAAAAGTGGTTTTTAGACTTCATGGTCTTTGCCAAAACACAAAATCAATTTTTTGCTTTTTGGCCTAAAATGAGAATTTTCTTTTAAGGAATTAATTCAAGCATATAGTATTCCTATCATGAGCGCTGAAATTTTGTTCATTAATTCTTATTTCAGGGGAAAAAAATGTTGATTTTGTTTATTTTTCTTATGACCGAGTCGGGAACGAGTCAACTCGTACCCAACATCAAACGCCATGTAAATCTCCCACAGTATAGTCCACTCCGCCTTTCCACTGCCACTATAGTCTTCGGACCCTGCACTCTTTCCGGGAACATTTTGCAGGGCACAATATCATAATGTTTTCTGTCATTTCTATCAGTGATTATTTGGTCCAACATTTTAGATTTTTTTTTTAAAGATTTAATTCATACACACAGTGTCCTGTTGGGACTTGTCTTTTATTCATACATGCTCAATTTAGGACAAGAAACTAATATTTGTTGTATTTTATATCGGTAATATGCAAACGTAGGCTATTATCCTAATTTTTATCGTTACTTTTCATCAGTATTTTTCTCCTGTCAACATTTTCTGGTGTTAGGGAACGTATTCAGACAAATGGTGTCCTATCGTGAACTGAAATTTTTATCAACTTTGATTCATGATTTCTCATTTCTGGGAAAAAAATAACAGTTTTGTATTTATTTTTATGTGTAAAGTAGGATCTTGAAGTTTTAAAATAATTATTTTCATCAGTATGTCTTTTCTTTTCTTAACGTTTAGATTTTTCTTTTAAGAATTAATTCAGACATATAGTGTCCTATCATGACTGAAATTTTATTCATTAATTCTTATTTCAGGAAAAAATGTTGATTTTGTTTATTTTCTTATGACCGAGGTCCGGGGAACGAGTCAACTCGTACCCAACATCAAACTGTAGCCCGCCGTCTCCACAGTATAGTCCATCCGCCTTTCCGCTGCCACCATAGTCTTCGGACTCTACTACACTCTTCCGGGAACATTTTACCCAGGGCACAATATCATAATGTTTTCTGTTTTTCTATCAGTAAATTGTTGGTCAACATTTTAGATTTTTTTTTAAAGATTTAATTCATACGCTACAGTGTCCTGTTGGGACTTGTCTTTTATTCATACATGCTCAATTTAGGACAAGAAACTAATATTTGTTATTTTATATCGGTAATATGCAAAAAAGTAGGCTGTATCCAAATTTTATCGTTACTTTTCATCAGTATTTTTCTCCTGTAAACATTTTCTGTTAGGGAACGTATTCAGACAAATGGTGTCCTATCGTGACGAAATTTTATCAACTTTGATTCATGATTTCTCATTTCTGGGAAAAATAACAGTTTTGTATTTATTTTTTATGTGTGTAAAGTAGGATCTTGAAGTTTTAAAATAATTATTTTCATCAGTATGTCTTTTCTTTCAACATTTTTAGATTTTTCTTTTAAGGAATTAATTCAGACATATAGTGTCCTATCATGACTGAAATTTTATTCATTAATTCTTATTTCAGGGGGAAAAAAATGTTGATTTTGTTTATTTCTTATGAGCCGGGAGTCCGGGGACAGAGTCAACTCAATGCCAACATCAAACGCGCCAGCCTGCCGTCTCCCACAGTATAGTCCTCCGCCTTTCCGCTGCCACTATAGTCTTCGGACTCTGCACTCTTTCAGGAACATTTACCCAGGGCACAATATCATAATGTTTTCTGTCATTTCTATCGGTAAATTGTTGGTCAACATTTTGAATTTTTTTTAAGAATTAATTCATACTCACAGTGTCCTGTTGGGACTTGTCTTTCATTCGCCATGCTCATTTTAGGACAATAAACTAATATTTGTTGTATTTTATATATCGGTAATAAAAAGTGTTATCCCAATTTTATCGTTACTTTTCATCAGTATTTTCTCCTGTCAAAATTTTCTGTTGAGAACGTATTCAGACAAATGGTGTCCTATCGTGACTTCGCAAATTTTATCAACTTTGATTCATGATTTCTCATTTCTGGGGAAAAAAAAATAACAGTTTTGTATTTATTTTTATGTGTAAGTAGGATCTTGAAGTTTACAAAAATTATTTTCATCAGTATTTCTTTTCTTTCAACATTTTTAGATTTTCTTTTGAAATTAATTCAGACATATAGTGTCCTACCATGACTGAAATTTTATTCATTAATTCTTATTTCAGGAAAAAAAAATTTTTGATTTTTTTTATTTTTCTTATGACCGAGTCCGGGGGACGAGTCAACTCGTACCCAACATCAAACGCGCCAGCCCGCCGTCTCCCACAGTATAGTCCGCTCGCCTTTCCGCTGCCACTATAGTCTTGGACTCTGCACTCTTTCCGGAACATTTACCCAGGGCACAATATCATAATGTTTTCTGTCATTTCTATCAGTAAATTGTTGGTCAACATTTTAGATTTTTTTTGAAAGAATTAATTCATACTCACAGTGTCCTGTTGGGACTTGTCTTCATTATGCAGCATGCTCATTTTAGGACAATAAACTATTTATTTGTTGTATTTTATATCGGTAATATGCAAAAAGTGTTATCCAATTTTATCGTTACTTTTCATCAGTATTTTTCTCCTGTCAAAATTTTCTGTTAGGGAACGTATTCAGACAAATGGTGTCCTATCGTGACTTAAATTTTATCTTTGATTCATGATTTCTCATTTCTGGGAAAAAATAACAGTTTTGTATTTATTTTTATGTGTAAAGTAGGATCTTGAAGTTTAAAAAATTATTTTTCATCAGTATTTCTTTTCTTTCAACATTTTTAGATTTTTCTTTAAGGAATTAATTCAGACATATAGTGTCCTACCATGACTGAAATTTTATTCATTAATTCTTATTTCAGGAAAAAAATGTTGATTTTGTTCTTTTTTCTTATGACCGAGTCCGGGGACGAGGTCAACTCGTACCCAACATCAAACGCGCCAGCCCGCCGTCTCCACAGTATAGTCACTCCGCCTTTCCGCTGCCACTATAGTCTTCGGACTCTGCACTCTTTCGAGAACATTTTCCCAGGGCACAATATCATAATGTTTTCTGTCATTTCTATCAGTAATTTTGGTCAACATTTTAGATTTTTTTTTTAAAGATTTAATTCATACTCCACAGTGTCCTGTTGGGACTTGTCTTTCATTCATACATGCTCAATTTAGGACAAGAAACTAATATTTATTTATTTTATATCATTAATATGCAAAAGTATCAAATTTTATCGTTACTTTTCATCAGTATTTTTCTCCTGTCAAAATTTTCTGTTAGGGAACGTATTCAGACAAATGGTGTCCTATCGTGACTTAAATTTTATCAACTTTGATTCATGATTTCATTTCTGGGAAAAAAAATAACAGTTTTGTATTTATTTTTATGTGTAAAGTAGGATCTTGAAGTTTAAAATTTTTATTTTCATCAGTATTTCTTTTCTTTCAACATTTTTAGATTTTTCTTTTAAGGAATTAATTCAGACATGATGTCCTATGACTAGAAATTTTATTCATTAATTCTTATTTCAAGGAAGAAAAAAATGTTGATTTGTTTATTTTATGACCGAGTCCGTGGGACGAGTCAACTCGTAACAAACATCAAACGCGCCAGCCAGCCGTCTCCACAGTATAGTCACTCCGCCTTTCCGCTGCCACTATAGTCTTCGGACTCTGCACTCTTTCCCGGAGCATTTTCCCCAGGGCACAATATCATAATGTTTTCTGTCATTTTTCTATCAGTAAATTTTTGGTCAACATTTTAGATTTTTTTTTTTTTTAAGATTTAATTCATACTCACAGTGTCCTGTTGGGACTTGTCTTTCATTCATACATGCTCAATTTGGACAAGAAACTAATATTTGTTGTATTTTATATCGGTAATATGCAAAAAGTATTATCCAAATTTTATCGTTACTTTTCATCAGTATTTTTCTCCTGTCAAAATTTTCTGTTAGGGAACGTATTCAGACAAATGGTGTCTATCGTGACTTCTGTTTTATCAACTTTGATTCATGATTTCTCATTTCTGGGAAAAAAAATAACAGTTGTGTATTTATTTTTATGTAAAGTAGGATCTTGAGTTTTTAAAATAATTATTTTCATCAGTATTTCTTTTCTTTCAACATTTTAGATTTTTTCTTTAAGGAATTAATTCAGACATATAATTGCCCTATCATGAAATTTTATTCATTAATTCTTATTTCAGGAAAGAAATTGTTGATTTTGTTTATTTTTTCTTATGACCGAGTCCAGAGGACGAGTCAACTCATGCCCAACATCGAATTGCGCCAACCCGCCGTCGTGCACAGTATGCTACTTCTCTCCGCTTTCCGCCACCACTACCGCCACTTAAATTAAATATTGAATTAAAAGTGAAAATCGCAGTGTTATTGCCGTGGATAAAGTTTGTCATTTTCTGGAGCGTGTAAATACCGTGAATTTTGCTCCTTACTTAAAATGTTCGCGGCAAAATGACCTTCGTATGTCGTTTTCACCGGTAAAGATAGTCAGTATTGGCTCGTGACATAATTACTAAGATGAAAATGGAATTTAAACTTTGATAAAAATTGAAAACTTGGCTGGATCTCCATGCCAGCAGCATTGTTGATGGTGTGATTAAATAAGAAAACCACATGTAGTGTACAAGTCTAATGGCTTTGCATGCCTTGCCCACTACACTAATGTACCAAAAGTTACATTTTGGGACTGTGCTTATGTATAATGTAATTATGGAGTTAACAATTACAATGTACAAGTACATGCGCATACCATGCTATGGGTACGAAAACTTCAGTGTGTTAGCTTCCTATCTTTGTTCCACTGGAGGTGTAAGACCAGAGCAACAAATGATGTTTGCACTTCGTGAGATAGTGCGCAGCAAAAGTGAGATTAAGAAACTAAAAGTGTCTTTATAGTACAATATACTAGTTACCAGGTACATTTAACCATGGAGTATTGAGTAGCGTTCAAAGAACTTTGGGAAACATCATCATCATTCTAGAAAATATTAATTGGTACATAACGTTACCTTCTCTTGCAAGTCCAAACATTCATCTTTAGAAAAAAGATCCCTAGAGAAAAATGGTTAATAATATGGTTATGTGTATTCATTCATTTGCAAACATTGGGCAGTTTTTTCTCTGTAGTTTTATTCAAAACACAAAAATCAATTTTTTTCTTTTTTGGCCTAAAATGAGAACCGACGCATAAAATTGCACGAAACTTCGACGTAAGATGAAACAACCTCTCCAACCAGATGGGGAAGAAGAATGCACCTTCATGGAAAATTTCAAATTTTATGGACAAAAAGTGAGTTTTAAACTTCATGGTCTTTATTGCCAAAACACAAAATCAAATTATTTTCGCTTTTGGCCTAAAAATGAGAACCGACACATAAATTGCACGAAAACTTGACGTAAAAGATGTCGCGACAACCTCTCCAAATCCAGATGGAAGAAGAAGAAATGCACCTTCATGGAAAATTTCAAATTTTATGGACAAAAAGTGAGTTTTAGACTTCATGGTCTTTATTGCCCGAAACACAAAATCAAATTTTTTGCTTTTTGGCCTAAAATGAAAGAACAAACGCATAAAATTACTGTAAACTTGACCAGTAGCAGATGTCGCGACAACCTCTCCAACCAGATGGGGAAGAAAATGCACCTTCATGGAAAATTTCAAATTTTATGGACAAAAGTGGAGGCTTTTGCAGACAATCGTGGTCTTCAATTGCCCAAAACGACAAAATCAAATTTTTGCTTTTGGCCTAAAATGAGAAACCCAACGCATAAAATTGCACGAAAACTTGACGTAAGATGTCGCGACAACCTCTCCAACCAGATGGGGGAAGAAAATGCACCATCATGGAAAATTTCAAATTTTATGGACAAAAGTGAGTTTTTAGACTTCATGGTCTTTATTGTAAAACACAAAATCTAATTTTTGCTTTTTGGCCTAAAACTGAGAACCGACGCATAAAATTGCATCGTGAAACTTGACGTAAGATGTCGCGACAACTCCTCTCCAACCAGATGGGGGAAGAAAATGCACCTTCATGGAAAATTTCAAATTTTATGGACCAAAAGTGAGTTTTAGACTTCATGGTCTTTATTGCCAAAACACAAAATCATAATTTTTTTGCTTTTTGGCCCTAAAATGAGAACCGACGCATAAGGTTGCAGCGAAACTTGACGTAAGATGTCGGACAACCTCTCCAACCAGATGGGGAAGAAAATGCAGCACCTTTCATGGAAAATTTCGAAATTTTATGGACAAAAGTGAGTTTTTGAAACTTCATGGTCTTTATTGCCCAAAACACAAAATCTAATTTTTTGCTTTTTGGCCTAAAATGAATTACAACGCATAAAAATTGCACGAAACTTGACGTAAGATGTCGCGACAACCTCCTCCAAACCAGATGGGGGAAGAAAATGCACCTTTCATGGAAAATTTCAAATTTTATGGACAAAGTGAGTTTTAGACTTCATGAAGTCTTTAGGATGCCAAAGCTAAAATCTAATTTTTGCTTTTTTTGGCCTAAAAATGAGAACCGACGTATAAAATTGCTGAAACTTGACGTAAGATGTCGCGGACAACCTCTCCAACCAGATGGGGAAGAAATGCACCTTCATGAGAAAATTTCAAATTTATGGACAAAAGTGAGTTTTTAGGACTTCATGTAAGTAAATGTTTTTCAATTTTCCATAACAATTATTTTTGCATGTAACGCGTTGAAATTTTCAGACATGATATGTGAAACCCCCTGTCTCGGATAATATCATGACTTTTCAGGGTTTTTTGTTGAAAAAGCATACAACAATTTGGGGGCAAAAATAGTGAAAAAAGCGTTATGATCCACCCAATAGAGTCTTAGTAAATGTTTTCAATTTTCTCCATAACACCCTATTTTTGCATGTAACGCGAAATTTTTCAGACATGATGTGTTCCCCGTCTCGATATCATGATCTCTTTTCGGGTTTTTTGTTGAAAAAAGGTAACAATTTTAAAAAATAGTGAAAAAGGGTTAATTATGATCCACTCAATAGAGTCATACATTTTTTTCAATTTTCCATAACAATTTATTTTTAAGTATGTAACGCGTTGAAATTTTCCAGACATGATGTGAACCCCTGTCTCCGATATCATGACTTTTCGGGTTTTTAAGTTGAAAAAGCGTAAACAATTTTGAGGCAAAAAAATAGTGAAAAAGCGTTAGTGCGATCCACTCCAACAGAGTCTAAGTACATTGTTTTCAATTTGTCTCCATAACAATTTTATTTTGGCATGTAACGCGTTGAAATTTTCCAGGACATGATGTGAACCCTGTCTCGATATCATGACTTTCGGGGTTCGGTTTGTTGAAAAGCGTAATGTAAACAATTTGGGCAAAAAATAGTGAAAAAAGGGTTAATTATGATCCACTCCAATAGAGTCTAAGTAAATGTTTTTTCAACCTTGTCTCCACAATTTATTTTGGCATGTAACGCGTTGAAATTTTCAGACATGATGTGAACCCTGTCTCGATATCATGACTGACTTTCGGTTTTTTTAAGTTGAAAAAGGAAACAATTTTGCAGGGCAAAAATAGTGAAAAAGGGTTATTGCGATCCACTCCAATCAATAGAGTCTAAGCAATGTTTTTCAATTTTCTCCATAACATTTATTTTGCATGCATGTATACGCGTTGACGTTGGGAATTTTCGACATGATGTGAACCCCTGTCTCGATATCATGACTTTCGGGTTTTTTTAAGTTGAAAAAGCGTAAACAATTTTGGGGCAAAAAGTGAAAAAGAAAAAGCGTTAATCATGATCCACTCCAATAGAGTCCAAGTAACATGTTTTTCAATTTTCTTCCATAACAATTATTTTTTGCATGTAACGCGTTGAAATTTTCCAGACATGATGTGAACCCCTGTCTCTGATATCATGATTTTCGGGTTTTAAGCTGAAAGCGCAAAGCAATTTTAAAGGGGCAAAATAGTGAAAAAAGGGTTATCTGCGATCCACACTCTAATAGAGTCTGGTAAATGTTTTCCAATTTTCTCCATAACAATTTATTTTGGCATAAACAACGCAAGTTGAAATTCCTCCAGACATGATGAACCCTTGTCTCGATATCATGACTTTTCGGTTTTTGTTGAGTTGAAAAAGCGTAAACAATTTTGGGGCAAAAATAGTGAAAAAGCGTTTTTACGATCCACTCCAATAGAGTCCAAGTAAATGTTTTTCCAATTTTCTCCATAACAATTTATTTTTTGCATGTAACGCGTTGAAATTTTCAGACATGATGTGAACCCCTGCAAATCTCGATATCATGACTTTCGGGTTTTTTAAGTTGAAAAAGCGTAAACAATTTTGAGGGGCAAAATAGTGAGTGAAAAAAGCGTTAATTGCGCGATCCACTCAATAGAGTCTAAGTACATTTTGTTTTCCAATTTTCTCCATAACAATTTATTTTTTTGCATGTAACGCGTTGAAATTTTCAGACATGAGTATTGATGTGAACCCCCTGTCTCGAATATCATGACTTTTCAAGTTTTTGTTGAAAAAGCATCATAAACAATTTTTGGGGCAAAAATAGTGAAAAAAGGGTTAATTGCGATCCACTCCAATAGAGTCTAAGTAATGTTTTCCAATTTTTCCATAACACTTACTTATTTGGCATGCATGTAACGCGTTGGAAATTTTCAGA
This sequence comes from Zoroaster sp. YZ-2022, assembly GCA_029582265.1. NCBI lineage: Eukaryota > Metazoa > Echinodermata > Asteroidea > Forcipulatida > Zoroasteridae > Zoroaster > Zoroaster sp. YZ-2022. The sequence goes on from CM055826.1 coordinate 7,344,681, forward strand.
CATGATGTGAACCCCTGTCTCGATATCATGACTTTTCGGGTTTTTTGTTGAAAAGCGTATAAACAATTTTGGGGCAAAAATAGTGAAAAAGGGTTAGTGCGATCCACTCCAATAGAGTCCTAAGTAAATGTTTTCAATTTTTCTCCATAACAATTTATTTTGGCATGTAACGCGTTGGAAATTTTCAGATATGATGTGAACCCCGTCTCGATATCAAGGACTTTCGTTTTTGCTGAAAAGCGTAAACAATTTTAGCAAAATAGTGAAAAGAGTTAATTATGATCCAATAGAGCTCCAAGTACATTTTTTTCAATTTTCTCCATAACACCGCCATTTTTGGCATAACGCGTTGAAATTTTCCAGACATGATGCTGTGAACCCCTGTCTCGATGTCGCATGACTTTTCGGGGTTTTTTTAAGTTGAAAAGCATAAACAATTTTGGGGCAGAAAATAGTGAAAAAGTTTTTGATCACACCCAATAGAGAAAGTCTTAAGTAAATGTTTTTCAATTGTTCTCCACATAACAATTGTTTTTTGCATGTAACGCGTTGAAATTTCAGGATGATGTGTGAACCCCTGTCTCGATATCATGACTTTTCGGGGTTTTTGTTGAAAAAGCGTAAACAATTTTGGGGCAAAATAGTGAAAAAAGTGGCACACTAATTATGCGATCCACTCCAATAGAGTCTAAGTAATTTTTTTCAATTTTCTCCATAACAATTTATTTTTTGGCATGCAACGCGCGTTGAAATTTTCTGCTAGTACGATGATGTGAACCCTGTCTCGATATCATGACTTTTCGGTTTTCAAAGGGTTGAAAAAAGCGTTGCAAACAATTTTGGGGCAAAAATAGTGAAAAAGCGTTTAATTACGATCCAATAATCCTATACCGTAAATTTTTTCAATTGTCTCTCTCGATAACAATTTATTTTTGGCATGTAACGCGTTGAAATTTTCAGACATGATGTAGAAACCCTGTCTCGATATCATGACTTTTCGCCTTTTTTAAGTTGAAAAAAGCGTAAACAATTTTGGGGCAAAAATAGTGAAAAAAGGGTTAATTGCGATCCGCTCCAATAGAGTCTAAAGTACATTTTTTCAACTCTTTCTCTCCATAACAATTTATTTTGTACGTAACGCGTTGAAATTTTCAGACATGATGTGAACCCTGTCTCGATATCATGACTTTTCGGTTTTTTAAGTTGAAAAAAGCGTAAACAATTTTGGGGCAAAATAGTGGAAAAAAAGCGTTTGCGATCCAATTCAATAGAGTCTAAGTAAACATTTTTTTTTAAATTTTTCTCCATAACAATTTATTTTTTTGCATGTAACGCGTTGAAATTTTTCCAGACATGATGTGAAACCATGTCTCGATATCATGACTTTTCGGGTTTTTGCTTTGAAAAAAGCACAAACAATTTTGGGGCAAAAATAGTGAAAAAAAGGGTTAGTTATGATCCGATCCGCTGCAATAGAGTTCATATATGCATGTACATGTAATGCTTTTTTTCAATTTTCTCCATAACAATTTATTTTTGCATGTAACGCGTTGAAATCTTCAGACACGACGTGACCCCCTGTCTCGATATCATGACTTTTCGGGTTTTTTTGTTGAAAAAGTAAACAATTTGATTTTGGGCAAAAATAGTGAAAAAGGGTTAATTGCGATCCACTCCAATAGAGTCTAAGTAAATGTTTTCCAATTTTTCTCCATAACAATTTATTTTTTGCATGTAACGCGCGTTGAAATTTTCAGACATGATGTGGAACCCTGTCTCGATATCGCGATGACTTTTCGGGTTTTTAAGTTAGCTGAAAAAGCGTAAACAATTTTGGGGCAAAAAATATATTGAAAAAAGGGTATGGTGATCCAATTCAATAGAGAGTCTAAGTAAAATGTTTTTCAATTTTTTCCCCCATATTTTTGTAGTTCCATTATTTCAATGACCCACGCATGCAGCGCCGTGCCTATCACCATAAACAGCTTTTTTCTGGTTGAACTGCATGATGCCAAACTAACACATCGTTGCATGTGCGCGTTGGCACCCACAAAGCTAAAGGCCTGTTCCATTATGCTTGGGGGAGTCAAATTTTGAGAAATGGAAGGGGTTTTTTGGTGTGTATATCTACCACAGTTACAAGCGGTATATTAGAGAACCCTTTTTTGTTTTTCCTTAATTACTAATTGAACCATGCGCTATTTTCATTATATTACCAAAGGCACTTATTTTGAGTACATGGTAATTTTCATGTCAACAGCAGTTGTGGCTTTATTCAAAATATACACCCCTATTTTGATCCCCCACCTATCCCAAAAAGGTCAGGCATCAAGCGAGTTGTATGTAATATGACGTCCGCGACGCGTCGACGCGTGATGATATATAAGAGCCGGTCATGATGTAGGTATACAATGACCAGGCAGGCTAAATCATTGACACATGGGACATGGTGACTTTTTTGCTCATGGACTTTTTGTTCTTATTTGTCAAACTCTTTGAAGTGAAAAGAAATCTCCACCAACAAAGAAAACAAGGAGGCTTTAATAAAAGGTAAGATTGTATTTTTTTTCACTTCTTTACTTGCTTGTAGGCTCAGCTAAATGTGTGTGGAGGAACGATGGAACCGATCGAGGTAGCCTAACGTTAGGCGTGCACTTGAAGTTTGATTTGCACATGCTGAACGTTCCTCTGCCAGACCACTTGCTTGAAAGTCCTTCACTGTTTACTTAAAAGTAATACTTAATACTGGTAGTGGCATTAAAACCAGTAATTTCTACATGCTGTTGAACCCTTTTGAAAACAATTTCAGTGGAATTTGGACGATGGGTTGAGGGGGCAGTCGGGTAAACTCGTAGTCGCACCCAAGTTAGACGCACCAACTGGGGTCAACCAGTACTAAGCAGGCCTACAATACTACAACAATTAACGTTACTAGTAATAAAAGTAACTATTACCACTGTACTGTAGTAGGAACCCCCTCATTCCCTTCTTTTTCGAATTTTGATTGAATTGGGGCCCCCTACAACTAATATTCTCAACAAGCGATCTTAATATACATGTATGGAAGGAAGATTTTGAGGTATTTTTGTTGGCATATTTGTTGTGAGAATGACTATTGTCATGGCTTGGGCGACTTTTTTTTGAACTGCATTTAATTTTTAAGACATTCCCAGCCTGAGGAATATTACTAGTACAAGCCCTAGAGAAATGAAAATGAGTGTTTAACCAAAAATTTGAAAAAGAGGAGTTCAGGCTGGGCCCCAAATAAAAATTCATACCTGTTAACCTGCACCCGAGCCGGGTTAAACGAGTCAACTCGTACCCGGGATAAACCCACCGCACGTATGTCCCCGCGCGAAGACGCACCATATTGAAAAACGAAAGATATTCCGGTATGCAAAGTTAAAAAAAAGAATTGTTGAGTACCGGTACCGCTATTAAATTGATTAAAAAAATATCCAAATACAAAGTGGTATTTACAAAAAGAAACAGAAAATGGATTTTCCCAGCGTTACCCACCACCGGGGTCTGTACGCGCATCCCTGCAATGTGCTTGTGCACGCCTGCTGCACGCCCGGTGCGAACTGTGTCGCGCGGCATATTTGAACACCGGCGGCCGCACCGTGTTCCGCGCGGCACATGCTGTTTTAATGTAATTTCGTGTATTAAAATCACAAATCTGGGTGTGCACTAGGTAGCGGCGGTAATGAGTTGATCAGTAATGGTTGCGCTTGCATTGAGATGACCCAAAATCGGTTACGCGAATGGCGGGCGGTTTCGGCGAAATGACCGGAGGACGCCTGGGCCCCCATCCTTTTCATCATGATCATGACGAATATCGCAGAAAACAACAACGGGATGTCACAATTCTAAAAGATATGTGCAAGCCGACGGTACTGTACAATTTATAAATTAAAAAGATCAATGTTTTTTATGGCTAAACTGACCTTTTGACCGCCTAGGGCACAATGGTTCGAATAAAGAAAGAAGCGTATGAAGCCTGAAAAAAGAAGCGGAGATGTATCAAGAAACGTAAAGACAAACCAGGTTTTGCTGGAAAGAAATTCTCCCGAAAGGTAAAGGGGCTTTAAAATATCAGCAACGTCCACAATTATCCGACGTTATTCCACATTTGTTAGCAGTAATCACACCACACCGTCCGGCGCTAACAGTATTTGACGGTCCGGGCGGCACGCCTGGACAAACGGCAGTGGAGAACATCATGGGGACTGCGGTGGGTTTACATATGCATGCAGTCTGCATTAGGGGCCCTGTCATTATTTTTGGGGAGTAATGCACAGGGGTACCTCGGTGTACATCACCATATCATTCCCCTCCCACCCCTGTGATCACTTCCTAAGTGTGTGGCAACATGTCTCCTGTGTGGCGCATTACTACGTATATGTTGTTAATATACATGTGCATTGTGCGTTCAATTCCAGGAAGAGAGTAGTGACTATAGAGGAATTTCTACATGGAGATTTCCTCTTACAGTATCCAGGAAACATTGGTACCTGTAATGTGGCTGAAGCTTTGGAAGAGGACGACACTAATCATGTTTTTTTCGTATTTCTTCATTCAAGGAAAAACCAGCCGGTGAGTCACTTTGGCAAATTGTTTATTAATGGGATCGTATACGTTTGGTAATTACTCAAAATGGTCAATACCATTAAAACTTGACTGGTAATATGCACTGCAGCCGTTGATAGCATTAAAACATTTTGAGAAAAGATTCCCTTTGAAGTAATGTGGTTGAAGAAAGATCATTTTCTAGTGGATTAAATCTGAGAAACGTGACTGCTGTAACGTTTCTCAGATTTCTGACGGTTGACTCAGCAACCGGCCTCAAGTAACTGCCTGAAAGTTGATCTATAATTCGACGTTGTTGCCGTTCCATATCCATGACTGGGCAAATGTACATTAATCTGTAATGCATAATGCATTTTCTCCTGAAAAGCTGGATCACTTTGATCTGTCAATACCTTTACGGATTCTTCGTCTGCGTGGTAATAATTGCTCCAGATTTTCAAGTTGATATCTCCAAAACGCTACCACTTTTTGACATTGTTGGTTTCATGGTATGCATCTAAACTTTATAGAATTGAAACAAACGTCACGGTTTAAAAATACCAAACTTTAATGATCCCTTTAAACCAAACCAAAGGCTCTATTTTCTTACTTTTAATGTGGCAGCAGTGACGTGTTATCAGAATCACCAGGCAGTAACTTTGTTACTAATTCACGCTCACATTTTTCATCAATGGTATGAAGTACAGTGCATTGTATTTATTTTTTAGAAAATCATGGCTTTCTTCGGTTTGTTTTATCATATACTCCCATACCGATTACTACTCAGTCTCATTCTGTGATGGTTGTAACAGGAACAAATTGAATGGAAAATGTTGCTGTGTAGGGGAGCCATCTTCCTCCTAACCACAAAATCATCAGCTGTTTTCTTCCTCCGATGAAGTAGATTAAGTCATGGACAATAGAGTCCCACTGACCAACCTGGGATAGCTTTTGTCAAGAGATTATAGGATTACATCAGTTTTGCACAGCTTTTTCCAGTTTGTTTATTTACTAACTATTTCTTTATATGGGGATTAAGTTAACCCAGGAGTCCCCTTTTGCATCCACAAGGACTGTGTGGCTTCCTGAGATTAAATTGAGAGTTTATTTTATTTGCAAAATAAATGTTAATGGCCTTACGTTTCGAACCTAGCAGGTTCTTTTCTCAAAGTGACACAGAAAAAAACAAGCTACATACATAAACACACAATTGTAGGAGAGGGAAGTTAATCAGGTGTGAAGTGAACACAAAGGAAGAAGATAGAAAAGCAGAGTCAGGTACTGGTCCTGGGACCACACAAAGGAGATAAAAAGTGAATAGAGTTATGTGAGTTTATGAGGCTGGAGCAGAAGACAGAATAGTGAAAAGCGATGAGTCAGGAAGGGTGTAAAATAAAACTGACAACAAACTAACAAACAAAACAAATATAGAACAAATGTAAGATAAAATGTAAAATGAATGTAAAACATTTCTGTGGGGGAAAGAAAAAAGGAAATTAGTCATTCCTTCCTGTACATGTTGAGACCATAGGGTGAATGGTGTGGACACGCCTGATCCACATCTTTTTCTGTTGAGACGGACCGATTCCCCTGCGGTTATTTATTTATTTATTTATTGTAAAACTACTTTTTCTACAAGTATTGACTCTACTTAAACAACAATCTTGACTAATTCTACCAGAGCTACTGTACAAATGTCCCATCAACTCATTTATGTTTTTATTTTATTATTTTCCGCGTTGGAAACCTTATTTTTTATTTTCACGTGAAATTAGTAGACCCATGGGAAACCAATACTACACTCTTATCATTTTTATGTCTAGTTATGATGCTACGGCTTGAGAAACAGCAACGGGCCTTCATGTGGGAGACTTGTAATCCATGGGGAGCGACATGATCGCAACTGTAAATATGAAGATGGTAGTTGAAAGATATACCGTTCTTGTGCCTTTTGCCTTGGACACCATACCAGTCGGCAGCGAAAGCTGCCTTCTATGATTACGGGTCATCAGATTCAAAGCTTCCATGGGAAACAAACGGTTAGTATTTTTATAGTGCGATAATGCGTTCATATTTTTTTACGGAATTGTTCTCATAGCAGAAGTTGCAGCCTTTCCAAATAGTAACCACTGCTGCCTTAAGATTCACATTGTTAAAATGGCAATTCCCAACAGAAACTTTTTGGCAATTTTAGCATCACTGTCCTTTCTCTCTAACACATTGCTTAATTTCAAAATTTAATTGAAACTATTATATAGATACCCAGAGAGTTTGCACATTCCGCATGTATTGGCGGAGTTACTTTTGCCAGCGGGTGGTCTTTGTCAGATGACAAATCGCAACGCGTACAGTGCATGGTAATGGAATTCTAGAAGTGTAAATTTCAAGTATGTGAACCGGAGGGGGCTAAGCCGAGTGCGAGCGGCCGTTCGTGTACCTGTTCCATTAAAAAACAAGTGCCTGGAAATACCGGGAAACAAATATCCGTTTTAAAGTCTTATTACCAACATTTCAAGCTTTCGTCTGTTGTAAATGTATACATTGGTCATGCAGATATGTTAATAAATCAACAAAACAATCTGTACTTGCCCCGTTTTGTCATGCAATAAAGCATGCTGCGACCACGTACGTCAATACGATGTTATTGGTTTTGAAAACTTCAATATGACCCCTATAAGTTGCGCCAAAATTAGTTTATGCTTTAAAAACGCTTAATTAACATGACATTCTTTTCTCTAAATTTAATACTTAAGGTCTTTTTATTAAACTGTAACAATTTAAAGGAAATCCTTGGTTCAACATGACCGTTTCTTTTGCCAAAGAGTTTTTCCGAGCCAGTTTTTAACATTGTATAACAGTCTGGTGCCTTGCTCAATGAGTATGGGCCCAATATTGTGACTAACTAGGAACCGACTGTCGTAGCGTGCACGAAACGCAGCGCGACGCAGTTTATCGATTGTCAGGTATACTACACATTCATATTTGTATCACCGCGGTTTGCCATTTACACATTGGGTTTCCAGTGCTTGCGATGTGTGCGCGCTGCAGTCCACGAAGGGAACAAATGAGACGCGACCAACGTTGGTGGTGCCTCCACCCTGTCCCCCGGCAGTGCAAAATACAGTTTATGAGTCGATCGAAACCACTGACAAACGCATTAATATTTCACATGGGTACATTCCAAAAAGGATATGCGAGCTAGAACTACATGTAACTTAATATCACTGTCTTAGTGGGTAAAACTGGCAGCGTAGAGAAACATTTGTATAATGTGCGTGCTTTTAACTCACACGCTTCTCGGGTACTAGAATTCCATCCCATCATGCACTGCATCACAAAACAACTTGCCGCACAGCACTTTGAACAAAACACGATGCTACACAGGAAAAACCACTAATTGCAAAATAGCGAAAAGGTAAAGTTTCACTGATTAAGGCCAAGGTTTTATACACTAGAACGGTGTATTTTGGCCGGTTTGGCAGGCATGTTTAAGACTGACTATGAATGTAGGCTAATGGCCCTTGCTCTAACAGCTTGGGCCATTATTAGTTCATTATATTGAACACACTGTTTAACATGGCAAAATACACCTTCCTTTATTCCTTAATTTAATGAACCAGTGAACACCACGATCTTCTGTAAGGATTTTTTTTAATGTTATGGCTGATACTTTATTATTTATTTTTTGTAGCAGCAGTCCTGGGCTAACTCTACTCACATGCATTGATGCAGAAGATGGATATTTCTCCACCCTGCACGCCCTCCCTCCCTCAACCTTG